>CAUYRT010047715.1:0-10994 GCA_963574885.1 Lepilemur ruficaudatus
CAACTAAAAATATATGTAAAAAATTAGCCGGGCATGGTGGCGCATGCCTGTAGTCCCAGCTACTCGGGAGGCTGAGGCAGAAGGATCGCTTGAGCCCAGGAGTTTGAGGTTGCTGTGAGCTAGGCTGACGCCATGGCACTCTACAGCCCAGGCAACAGAGTGAGACTCTGTCTCAGAAAAAAAAAAAAAAACAAAAAAACAGAGAAAAACCTGTACAGAATGATAGTATGATCGATGGCTGACTCCTTAATCAGAAACAGGAGGGGCCAAAGCCATTGAATGAGATATTCAAAATACTAAAAGGAAAAAAACCCAAAAACTGTCACCCAGGAATTTTATATCCAGCAAAGCCATCCTTCAAAAATGAAGGTGAACTACATTCCCACATTTAAAAAAAAAAAGAAAGAAAAGAAAAGAAAAGAATTATTGCCAGCAGACCTGCCCTAAAACAAATACTAAAGGAAGTCCTTCCGGCTAAAAGGACACCAGACAATAGCTTGAAGTCACCAGAAGGAATGAAGAGCGCTGGAATGATAACGACAACTAAATGTAAAACACTTTATAGTAATAGTTTTTCTACTTTCTTAATTTAAAAAAAAGATTAGTTAAAACACATTGTTGAGTTTATGACATATAAAGATACATATCATGCAGCAGAGGAAGAGCAAGGAAATGGAGCGACAGAGAAGTTACTACATTGTACCACAACTGTCAGGAGTAAGCTGAAATACATTGTAATAACTTAAAGATACATATTGCAATCCCTTAGACAACCACTAAGAAAACAACTCAAAAAGATGCAGCTAAAAAAAACATTCAACCTTGGGATTAAAATAATACAAAACACACAAGAAAAGGTAACACAAAAGAAGCAGTAAAAGGGAAACAAAATGGACAAAAAAGACATGAACCATATACAAAACAAATATCAAAATGGCATCCATATATTCAACCATAACAGCTGTATGTATATATGTATTTTTTAAGACAGAGTCTTCCTCTGTTGCCAGGGCTAGAGTGCAGTGGCATCATCATAGCTCACTGCAGCCTCCAACTCCTGGGCTCAAGCAATCCCCCTGCCTCAGCCTCCTGAGTAGCTGGGACTATGGAACGACAGGTGTGTGCCACCATGCCTAGCTTTTTTTGGGCATTTTTCATAGAGGTGGTGTCTTGCTATGTTGCCCAGGCTGGTCTTGAATTCCTGGGCTCAAGTGATCCTCCCACTTCAGCCTCCCAAAGTGCCAGGATGACAGGTGTGAGCCACCGCACCTGGCCTTCGCATACATTTAATTCAACACAGACTTTAAGACAAGAAATATTAGAAATGGGGAAACATTTCATGATAAGGGATCAATATATCAGGAAGATATAATCATTATAAATGTATATGCAGCTACCATCAGTCTCAAATATAGAAAACCAAACTTCTGGAATTGAAAGGCGAAATAGACAATTGAAAATTCATAAAAACTTGAAATAAAAAAAACTCTCAACATATTAGGAATAGAGAGAAATTCCCTAAAATCATACTTAATGGTGAAGTGCTTTTCCTGTAAGATCAGGAACAGGACAAGTATGTATCTTTTCACCACATCAACATTGTACTGGAGGTTGCAGTCAGAGTAATAGGCAAGGAAAATAAAAGGCATACGGATTGGAAAGGAAGAAGTGAAACTGTTTATGTACAGATAACATGGCTGCAGATGACAAGCTCTCAGGATACAAGATCAATATATAAAAATTATATTTCTACTAAAGCTGGAATTTTTTTAAAAAATTATATGTATCAATAATGAACAACCTGAGCTGGGCATGGTGGCTCATGCTTGTAATCCTAGCACTCTGGGAGGCTGAGTCGGGACAATCACTAGAGGCCAGGAGTTGAAGACCAGCCTGAGCAAGAACAAGACCCCTAGTTTCTATCTTTTGTATGGAAAGGGCCCTGAAAGAAGAGACAGAAATCATAGTGGAAAAACGGGACTGAATCAAGACACTCCTCCTAGGCTTCCTTGTGAAACACTCTGGAGAAAGCAGCAGATCAACTTTACAGCTTCCTGTAGTGCTTCTGAGTGGTTCCCATAGTTCAGGCTCAGCTGGTGACATACTGGTCCGTTATGTGAATTGTTTGCTATGGAAAAATTCCTATTTACAGTGACATGCCCATGAATGTGGCAGTATCTGTATCCATCTTCCTGACTGGAACACACACCATCCCGGGCATCTTATCCTCTTCCCTGCAGTCAGTACCTCTGACCTACATGCCTCTGGGAATAGGGTGCCCCAGCACATCCCACTACGAATACTTGTTTGTCTTCCCAGAGCAGGCCGGTACAACATCTGGGAACATGGGCCACAGCCTGAGCTTATGTCCAAGGGTTGACAATTAGACTTAGCCAGGGTGGAGAAACAGCCCTTTCTCTGCTGGATCCCCAGCCCAGGTGACAAATTTTGCTTTGAAAGACAAGCTCTGCCATCTTTTCTTCACAATATACAACAGTATAAGACAAAGACTCATCTCTGATCTCTTCCTCTAGTCCCACTATATTCCAGAGATACTGAGTTACTTTTGGTTCCAGAAGGCCTGAGTTGCTGCTTTACCTGCCCTTCCCCTGACTGAATCCTACCAGCTCACAGTCTTAGCTTACAGAAGATGTCCTATTTTCCTAGGTGGATTTAGGTGCCTCCTCCATGTGCCCTTAACAAGGTGCTTGTCAACGCCTCAAACTCCAGGGCTCAAGTGAGCCTCCAGCCGCAGCTTCCCGAGTAGCTCTGACACAGGCACTCACCATGCCCAGCTAATTTTTTCTATTTTAGTAGAGACGGGGGTCTCGCTCTTGCTCAGGTTGGTCTCGAACTCCTGAGCTCAAGAGATCCTCCTGCCTTGGCCTCTCAGTGTGCTAGGATTACAGGTGTGAGCCACCGCGCCAAGCCTGTATTTTATTTTTTATTTATTTTATTTTCTATTTTATTTATTTATTTTTTTTGAGACACAATCTTACTCTGTTGCCCAGGCTAGAGTGCCGTGGTGTCAGCCTAGCTCACAGCAACCTCAAACTCCTGGGCTCAAGCAATCCTTGTGCCTCAGCCTCCCAAGTAGCTGGGACTACAGGCATGCACCATGTCTGGCTAATTTTTTCTATATATATTTTTAGTTGGCCAATTCCTTTCTATTTATAGTAGAGACGGGCTCTCCCTCTTCGTCAGGCTGGTTTCGAACTCCTGACCTTGAGCCATCCTCTGGCCTTGGCCTCCTAGGATTACAGGCGTGAGCCACCGCGCCTGGCACCAGCCTGTGTTTTAATCCAGATTTATGGACAGAAAAAGAAAGATGAGGTACAGAAAATGGAAGTGAGGTACAGAAATAGCTGGACTGGTGACAGCTTGGCGATTGTCTTATTTTGACGGGGTTTGAACAGTTGGTCGCCTCTGATTGACAGAAACTCAGTGATTGGTGCAAGAGTGGTTATACAGCCTGTTTACCATCCAGTTAGGTTACAGTTCACTGTGTATGAAAAAACCTTTAGGCCCAACTTCAAATATGTAAAGAAGCAGCTTTAGGCTAAACCCAATTTAACACCAGCAGGGCCTGTCTGTCCAGATTCTTCCTGACCTCTTGGTGTGGCATTCCTTCCTCCCAGACATAGGGCATGGCCCACTCTGGAATCATTCAGGGTTTTATGACCTACTATCAGATGAGGTAGATCAGAAAGCGTCTTTATGGCCAGCTCCTGCACAGAAAGGTGGAGGCGAGCGTCCTATTTTAGTTTCTAGACCCACCTTGGGCTGCCTTAGGGGAGAAAGGAGAGCAGGAGGCAGAAGGGCAGGAGAAAGCCAGCGACTCTGCATCTAAGGCCCTTCCGATATCCTTCAGCTCCGAGTACTGAGCATGCCACTGCACCATACGTTGGGGTATCATTTCTGAGCCCTAACGGAGAGACCTTGCAGAGTACCTAATTGGTCCCCAGAGAGGCAGTTCTAAGGTCCCTGATCCCCAGCTTCCTTAGCTCTAAAATATGCGTGGGATGATCAGTGGTTCTCAAACTTACTGGTCTCAAAATCCCTTCATACTCTTAGAAGGTACTGAGGACCCAAAGAGCATTTGTTTATGTTCAATTATATGAGTATTTATCATTTTAAAAACTAAAACTGAGACACTTTTGAATAACAATTTCCCAAAACAAAAACAGTTCAGTAAAACAAGTAATATTACCTGACAGTTTTGCAAATCTCTTTAATGCCTGGCTTAGGACAGCCGGATTGGCCTATCTGCCCTGCATTTAGTCTGGTCCATCCCACAGGTCATGTAGCCTCTACAAAACTGGAAGGAGTTCAATGCCATGATCTTCAAGCCTGGATCAAAAGACTCAAGTCCTGGCCAGTGTGGCACAGTGGCTCATGCCTGTGATCCTAGCACTTCGGGAGGCCGGGGTGGGAGGATTGCTCTAGGCCAGGCTGAGCAACGTCCCAAGGTCCCATCTCTACAAAAAATAGAAAAATTAGCCCGATGTGGTGGCATGCACCTGTAGTCCCAGCTGCTCGGGAGGCTGAGGCAGGAGGATCGCTTGAGCCCAGGAGTTGGAGGCTGTAGTGAGCTATGATCATGCCAGTGCAACCCACCAGGAGCAGAGAGAGACCCTCAGGAAAAATAAATAAATATATAAATAAAGTCCTGGCCCCATCACACTCCAAAAAATAAATTTACTGCCTACTCTCTCTGCTCCACAGTTCCCTCACCTGCAAAAGGGGTACACATTTCCCACAGGGTCGTGTGAGGATCAGCATTTCCTGGTCCCCATCTATGCGCACACATGGCAGGAGGAACAAACCTGGTCCCCTCTCCAGAGTTTAGGGACAGGACGCATACTCCCCATGGTGCACGGCAGTGGTGAGGGGAAAGAGCGAGGGACACTCTTGCAAAAGGCATCCACGTGCCCGATAAAGTGTAAAATGTAAAGTGCGATCCAACGTGAGTTACCATCGTTACAGCTGCGCCAAGCAAAGGGCTTGCAGGACCGAGGTGCTTCCGCGGCAAGGGCGCAGTTCCCTCGAGCTCCTCCTCAGCCTGGAACCGCGGCGTAGAGCTCTGTGCACGGGCGGGGTGACGAAGGCCCGGTGACAAGCCCCTCCTTCCTCGTTCCCTCAGCAGAGCTCTGGGCCGGTTCAGGGGCGGTGTCATCGATGTCATCTGGGCTCTACTGATCCTGCCCTGGGAGTGGGCGGGCCCGTTCGCCCTCGGGTGGTCTAACAGGCGTCAGAGAGAACGAATGGTGTGGCTGTATAGTTCCGCCCCTTCGTTCCCATTGGCTAGCGCCAGAAAGCCGGACAGAGAGCGGCCGCAGCCTTTGGAGGCGAGCTGCAGCCTGCCTTTGCCTCATTCGCCCGCGAACCGTGATCCGTCCGCGCTTCGCCTCTCGGGTTCTGCTCTGTCCGCCGCTGCCGCCATGGCCCAGTGAGTGACTCGCCCACGGGCCGCCGAGCCCGGCCTCGGCCTGCGGGGAGCTTTCCTGGGGCCGGGATCTGCCTAGTTCTCTCCTCCGCCCTGGGGTCGCCTGAGCGCTGCCTGTCTCGTGGGACCCCGGACCCCGCGCCTCCAGGGTCTCAGGCTCCGGAACCCCGGGGTCCGAGCCAGCCCCGCAGCCGCCCCGTCCCCGCGGACGGAGCCCCCGCCCTCTTGGCGGCGCAGGCCCGGGGCGGATCCCCTTCCCGAGAGGCCGGGGAGGGGGCCGCAGACAGGCCTTGCCGGGGTGGCCCGGGCCCGGATCCAGAGGGGACGACCCTCTCTGAGGGTCAGACCCGGCGGAGCCCGCGGAGCCAGGACGCCTGTAGTAAAAGTGACAGCCAGGGGCTCTGGGGCGCGGGGCAGCGTTCGGGGGTGAGTCCCCAGGGCATGCCGGCCTGATCGCCGCGAGAGCCGGGGTTGCGCGAAGGGGCGGAGTGGGGGCCGCCCGCTGGCACTTGCGCGGAATGTGCACGGAACGTGCATGGAACGTGCATGCCGGGCTCCCAAGGCGGGAGCCGGCAGGGGCGCAGGAAACGTAGACGAGTTGCCAGTCACACCAAAGGCTACAAAGTTTCGGGTCTCTGAGTTGGAGTTGATCGAGTGGTACTGACACGTTCTTCTTTGTTCTGTTTCCGGCCTTTCAGAGCTGACATTGCACTGATTGGACTGGCTGTCATGGGCCAGAACTTAATTTTGAACATGAATGACCATGGCTTTGTGGTGAGTGGTGGGGACACGTTATCTTCTCTGTGGTTCTTGATGTGCTTTTAGCCCGATTGCCCGTGATTGCTCTGTGATTTCACAGATCCCATGTGATCTGGAACATGCTTCTCTTTAAATGCTCTCTGTTGCTGCTTGTGACATTTTTTGCAAAAAAAAATGGAGAAGCCCACTTAGGCGTGGGTGTGGGGGCCGATCCTGCAGTTCTCCGAGGAAGAGTCCTGCCTCCTGCCGAAGGTGTCTGCGCGCTCTGTAAGGCGTAGTGGTGAATGGAGGAGGGGTCCTGCTGGGTGTGTAGCGCTCTAACTTTATTGCCTAATGCGATCTGGGGAGACTGAAAATGTTTCTTCTAGATACTAAAGAGGCTCAGATGCCAGCATTATCAGTGACAAAAGACAGAGTGTCCAGTGTTGAACTGGCCGCTTCCTAGATTTGATTCTGAGCCCTACCCAGTTCCTTCACCTCGGCTCTCTGCCATTTCCTCCTGCTGAAGTGACTTTACAGTGATCAGCCAGCACCTGGGCAAGGAAAAGGCAGGTCTGACCTTCCCAGGACCGTGGGCCGAATAGAAATTTCACTGTTACTTGGTCCACAGTCTGAAGGTCCTGTGTGTCCTGTATCTCCTAATCAGGACTTTTGTCCTTCTAGGTCTGCGCCTTTAACAGGACGGTCTCCAAAGTTGATGACTTCTTGGCCAATGAGGCAAAAGGAACCAAAGTGATCGGTGCTCAGTCCTTGAAGGAGATGGTCTCCAAGCTGAAGAAGCCCCGGCGCATCATCCTCCTCGTGAAGGCCGGGCAGGCTGTGGATGATTTCATCGAGAAACTGGTGAGGCCTGCGCTGCCCTCAGCTGCTGCCAGCACAGCAGAGCTTTGCTTTTTTTAAAAAATCTTTCCTTTAGCTATTTTACTTCTTTTTACTTCAGGGATTTTTTTTTTTTTTAATTTCTTGATATGAACTGCTCAGCTCTGACAAAATGATTACTTAAATGTTTCAGTGTTGCTTAACTTGATTGGCACTAATAAAGTAACAATGTATCTTTGGGTGGTAATAATTCTAAAGATACAAAGAGTTCAATAAAAATACATTAACGAGACGAATCAGAACAGGCAGGGCACGTTGGCCTGGGCCTGTAATCCCAGAACTTTTTGGGAAGCTGAGGCTGGAGGATCGCTTGAACCCAGGAATTCGAGGTTACAGTGAACTGTGACTGGGCCACAGCACTCCAGCCTGGGCATAGAGTGAGACCTTGTCTCAAAAAAAAAAAAAGAACAATAGTAATCTTAGTGGGCTCTCTGTCTTTGATATTCAATAAGGTCTTACAGTATTGATTGTGTTATATTTGAGTGTTTGCTATTCATTAAAAATCTTAGTGTCCAGATTTAGAAATAGATTTTATTTTTTTCAGTATTCCTATAAAAGTATTCTTAAATAGTTATATAAATTAATATTAATGATAAGAGATCTCCTTTGGGAATTTTAGGAATTGGGTTCATATGTTTGTACCAAACAATTTCTTGGTTTTAGCAAGTATATCTTTTTTTTTTTTTTTTTTTGAGACAGAGTCTTGCACTGTTGCCCAAGTAGAGCACAGTGGCATCATTATAGCTCACTGCAACCTCAACTCCTGAGCTCAAGCGATCCTCCTGCCTCAGCTTCCAGAGTAGCTGGGACTATAGGCACCTGCCACAATGCCTCGATAATTTTTCTATTTTTAGTAGAGACAGATCTTGCTCTTGCTCAGCCTGGTCTCAAACTCCTGAGCTCCAGTAATCTTCCCACCTCGGCCTCCCAGATTGCGAGGATTACAGGCATGAGCCATGTATCTGCTTTGAAAGGAAAAATACAGGCGAGGTGCGGTGGCTCCTGCTTGTAATAATCCCAGCTCTTTGCTTGAGGCCAGAAGTTTGAAACTAGCCTGGGCAACATAGCAAGACCCTGTTTCCACAAAGAATAGCCGTGTGTGGCGGCGTGTGCCTGTAGTCCAGCTACTGGGGAGGCTGAGGTGGAAGGATTGCTTCTTGAGCCCAGGGCTTCTCTAGCCTGAGTGACAGAGTGCGACCCTGTCGCTTAAAAATTTTTTAAAAAATGCATATGCATGAAGGGGAACCAGTGGAAATGGTTTATTTAGATACTCAAAAATAATTCTACAGTAGCAGCTCTGAAAAAAACCAAGGCACTGCCCATTTGGAAGAAATGTTTTGTTGTAAGAAATGCAGCAATAGTTAGCAAGGGAAGGGGTTGAACATTCCTGTCCTGTGTGAACAGTGGGGTTGTTTCCACAGGGAGAATCTGTAACCAGTATGCGACTGTTTTTTAAATAAATGACTTAGAAAGGAAGGACGTTGTGATAAAATGAGGACACACTAACCGTTTTGTGTGGTGAGATGCCAAATGGCCCGTGATCTGTTTCAGACAGAGTGGACTAAAAATGGTGGACTGCTCTTTCGTACAGGAAAATATTAAGTAATGTTACTGGAGCCCTGACGGGAGAAGACAGAGTAGTGAATAATCAAGCCCTCCTGACTGGGGCGCTGTGGGAAATACTCTTGTTCGAGGCTCAGTCTGTTCCTGAGTCTCCAGACTGTGGTGCTCAAATCATTCATTCGTACACTAAACCATCTGATGTGCATTTACTCTTCCCCTACTTTGTTCTAGGCACAGGGATGTTGTAGGAGGTGTGTTAATCTTTTGGAGCCAGTTCTAGCCCTAGTGTTTGGGAATGTAAATCAGGCAGGTGGTACACATTAAAAATATCAATTTTCCATCTAGGTTTTGTTTGTTGTAGAATCTTAGAATGGTTAAAGAGAATTATCTCAGTTGTAGAGGTTTCTGACTGGTTTTGGTAGCTTTTAAATAAGGTCTAGCTCTAGCCACAGAGAGAGAATTATTGAAGGTTAAATAATAAATGCGTTTAGACTATTTATTTGGGATAAATTCTTACTTGTTTTAATTGACCAAGATAACGTTTTATTTTTGTCTTTGGTCCCCCTTAATGCTAGTGTCTGGTTACAGGTACCATTGTTGGACACTGGTGACATCATCATTGATGGAGGAAATTCTGAATATAGGGATACCACAGTAAGTGTTCTACAGTCCAGATTCTTCCAGGTTCCGAGAACATTCTAGAAAAAAGTATCTGCAGTGCACATGTGACAGTAGGGTGAACTGTCCTTTGGGGATGCTGGTTCTTTGGGGTTGGGACTGGTGTGGTCGTTCTCAGCCTTTTTTCTGCTGAGACGCACTTGATGGATGAAGCTCTCAGTCACACACGGAGCTCAAGAGGATGGCTGCTGCGTAGACGCCGCAGGCTGAGCGTTCATGCTTAGCTCCTCCCTGCCCTTGCCCCACCAAGTAATCCGTGGTATGTCCATGCATACTGTGCCCGAGGACCACTGGTCCACTGGTCTCCGGTGCTGGGGACGTCCCCGTGTGCTCTGCAGTGCCGAATGGCAGTGAGTCATGCTTGTGTTAAACTAACCCTTAATTGAGTCTTGTCGTATGAGGTCTTTTCCAGTGAAATGGGAGTGCATGTTTGGCTTTATTTCCCTTTTGGGGACAGGGTAGGTATCTTGAATGTCCATGGGTTTTGTTTTTTTTTTAACTCCCACACTGAGGGGATTAACTTTTCGTGAGTGATCAGTTATTGATCAGTTATTCCTAGATCCTCGGCTCATTTCCTGCCAAATGTGGGCCGTCCATACCTGTCTTATACCTCCTCTCATTCATTGGGAAAAACTAATTTTTTAGAAACATCATGAAATTATTTTTGTCTTCTTTAGAGACGGTGTCGAGACCTCAAGGCCAAGGGGATCTTATTCGTGGGGAGTGGGGTTAGCGGTGGAGAGGACGGGGCGCGGCACGGCCCATCACTCATGCCAGGAGGAAACAAAGAAGCCTGGTGAGTACCCTCAGCGCCGTCTCCGTTTCAGCACCGAGGAGCCCGGCCTTGGAGAGCGGCTGAGCTGGTTCTGCCGCGCTGATCTCCCCCGTGGTGCTCTGAGTGCCGGAGCTAACAGATGCTGCAGATACTTGTGTCTAGACACCCCGCTGCTTTGACATAACACATGTGCACTCTCCTCCTTTGCTTGTTTTTCCTTCTGTTATTCCCTTTAACACTGATACTGGAAGTTTTAAATAGGCTTTAATAAAGCAGTTCAGATGATGTCGTGGGCACTGTCTGGACTTAGGAACAAGGGTTGCCTCTTTTAGCTGATGTGTGGTCCTAAAATAACTTTATTTAATAATTCTGAGTAATGGAAAAATCTGACTGGGCCTGGGAACAAGGTGGAAGACTTTTATTTAACTTGGGAAAAAACAAACTTTGCACTGTTGACTGTGCTGTGTATAAGAGGAGGAGCTGGCCGCAGCAGAGGGAGAGCTTTGGTGCTGTGCAATCAGGGATGCGTGAGGTACACAGGCGGCGGGGTGCGCGGGGTGGAGCGTGAAAGTGGGAAGGTGCCAGTAATAAATTGTACGTGACTCAGACCGTGGGAACGCCGCTGCTGAGACTGCAGGACAGAGAGGGCCAGGTAGAGAAGAAGACAGAGAGATGGCGCAAAAGAGAAAGAAATAGCAAAGGAAGGATCCTTTTTTTTTTTTTTTTTTTTTTTTAGAAAGTCTCGCTATGTTCCCCGGGCTAGAGTGCCGTGGCGTCAGCCTAGCTCACAGCAACCTCAAACTCCTGGGCTCAAGCGATCCTCCTGCCTCAGCCTCCCAAGTAGCTGGGACTGCAGGCACACGCCACTATGCCCGGCTAATTTTTTTTTCTATT
>CAUYRT010047716.1:0-49492 GCA_963574885.1 Lepilemur ruficaudatus
GCCTGAGCAAGAGCGAGACCCCATCTCTACTAAAAATAGAAAGAAATCAATTGGACAACTAAAAATATATAGAAAAAATTAGCCGGGCATGGTGGCGCATGCCTGTAGTCCCAGCCACTTGGGAGGCTGAGGCAGAAGGATTGCTTGAGCCCGGGAGTTTGAGGTTGCTGTGAGCTAGGCTGACACCACGGCACTCACTCTAGCCTGGGCAACAGAGTGAGACTCTGTCTCAAAAAAAATAAATAAATAAATAAAAATAATCTGTACAGAGACATGATCTTACTGGATTGTTCGGTACTTACAGGGGAGTTCATCTGTGACCACCGCACTGCCCACTATAGTATCTCTTGAACCTGAATATGTATGTCTTTGCTTTGTTGTGTCCCTCTGGTGGCTTGGGTCCCAGGCTTGGCAGCCCCTCCCTAGCAGACCCGTGTGCTTGCTCCAAGAAACCTTACAGGAGAAACACTGTCCTTTAACCTCTAAGTCCCTATGTCCCTTAACCAGTACCAGCTAGAGCTACAAGTTTCAGTGTTAGCTACTAATAAGCGACTGCAAGAACTGTTCACCAGAAAACCATGATTACCCTTAAAGCAGTTCTCAAGGAAGAAGATGACTTTACTGGACAGCAGGGTTTACTATCTTATCTGGAGGTTCAGAGAACACTGCCAAGAAAACAAACTTTACACCTTTTGTTGTGCGTTGAATGATCAGGCCTGGAAAGGGAAGCCACATTTTTGTAAATAAACCATAGAGTGTTAACTGATGTTAATTCAGGTAAGTGGATCCTCTCAGTTAAGTTCTGGGGTACAATGGCTTCAAATGTCTTCAGTTTGAGTCAGGGTCTCTGGATTTAAATTAACAGGAGACAGATCTGCATGGGATCTTTGTCCCATTTTAATAAAACCAGTTTGCTGGGGCAAATATAAAACTTAACCATTAGCAGAAAGGCACAGCCTTACAGGGTCAAGGTCTTAATGTTGCTCTTGATTACTAAGGAAGTTGGTTACTTTCTTCATCCTCAGGTTCACTGTGTATATGTGAATGAGGTTGCTGTCTTTAAAAAAATTCTGTAATTTAAAATTATGTCCCGCTGGTTTCTGTGTCTGCCTCTTGGGGAAGCTACCTCAGAACCAAGGGTCTCCTACAGCCACCATGGCCCAAGGCTACCTGTGCAGGATGTAGCCTCTTCCCACTAGGAGGCTGAGTACATGATACTGAGCCCCCAAATCTGAGTAACCCTTGGGTAATGGCATGTGGCCATGGAAATTGCTTTATATAGGTATGGCAAGAGGCACCCAGACAGGTGAGCCACCCTGCCCCTTAAGGAATTCTGTACCTAATTCCTACATATGCCCATTGTTAGCGTAGTTTTTTCCTATTACCTTAATTAGCCAAAAACGTTTAAGATCTTTCTGAAGAAGATAAAGTCACATACCACGGGGCTGCTATATTTCTCAGGTGAGTGAGAAATTACACTGTTTTTGGCTTTGAACAATGTATACAAACTAGTATTGAGATTCCTCACTCTAGTCCACTCCTAGAACAAAAACCCTCAAAGATCAAGAGTGGGTTTTTTTGTACAATTGTTTATACAAATTCAACAAAGGTAAAACCGCAGCAGGGAAGGTCTAAGAAACACCACCTTACAACAATGGCACTTATAAATGCAGAACTTTACAACTAGGAAATAGCCATGTTACAAACCTAAATGAGAACTCAACTCACACTTCAAAGGAGAGAAAAAAGGGGGAAAAAAGGCTATGGGGGAGCATTTATTCTACTTTTTGACTCGCGGTGTAAATTAGATCTATGTAGAGTACAAGCGCTCATGCTGGAGCAAACCCTCCTGAGTGCAAAGGCTGAAGTCAAAATTTTAAAATCTGAGAAAAGTGAATTCTATATAGAGGAAACTTGGCAAAGTGTCTTACTTCGACTATAATTTACATTTATCCACAACATGCTCGTGTAACTTCTTGACATACAAAGAAGGGTCTCATCTTCCAGTTAAACATGCTTTTAAGTGGAAGGTCTTAGCCCACTTTGTCAGATCTGGGCACACTTGTAGATGGGTTCTGTCAATGAAGTACAGGTTAAGTTCTCTCCTACCTTAAGGAAACCAGGAAAATTGGCAATCTCAAAACAATAAAAACACTGGTATGCATTCAAACCTTGCATAAATAACTTTTAAACAATTTGTACAAAAATAGTTCTGCATAATGTAAGATGTAACAAAACCAAACAAACAAAAAAACAAAGTGTCAAGACGGCAGCAGATGTGGTGTGTGGTCCACTTTATGTAGACACCAACCTTGGAGTTGCAAGGAATGAGGTGTCCAAAACAACACCACCAACAACCAAACTCCTAAGCTCACTCTTCGATAAGAGAATTTCTCCAAAGTCCATCCTCCTCTCTGACGGGAATGTCTTCTTGTAAAGGCCGCCTTAGAAATGGTCCAGAAAGCAGTGCAATTACGATTCAGAAAGACCAAAGGAAAGTGTCCGGCTCACTCATCCCCAAAACGGGTGGTTGAATGGCTCCTCCTTGCAAAGACTTGCAAAATGGAATCGTTTTGTGGTCTGTTGTTTCAGGTTCCAAATGGAAAATAAAAGCCCTCCTCTTGTGTAAAGTCTTTCCCTCTCCCCGGCCTGCGCCCTCCCTCCCTGCCCCCCGTATTTACAGCCTTGTCCTGGGACTAACTCAGTTTTTGCAGGAGTTTTTCTTCCACTTGCCCAAACTGGACACTCACAGACATCTCGGCTATGAACTGCTCACAGCCCGCCTTGGTGACTTGCTTGCAGTACCTCAGGTCGATATGACAGATGTTTCCACAGCGTTTAAAGAAGGACAGGCACTGATCAGTGACCTTATTGCAGTCTGCAGGAAAGAGGAAACAACGTGAGGACAGGTGAGGACCTAAAGGCCCCAGACCCAGATGCTCAGCAATGGGGACAGGACAGAGCTCTCTGGCACATTCCAGCCCCTGCTGCCCTAACAAAAACGGTATTTGCTTAAAAGCTCTCATCAACTGGGGAAGGGTTTCACCCACCAATTATAAAGGTTAGTATGTACTTGGAAAGCATTCAGACTGTCCCAAGTGAAAACCACTTGTAATCTTAACCCATAGCTGCCTTTTTACATGTGCATATTCTCACATAATACATTGCTGATGAATACCACTCTGTGTACCTTACGGTGCACTTATCTGCCTCTTCCCTTCACATGAATCCCCAGCAGGGAATCTCTGGGTCAGAGCAAGAACATCTGTAAGGCACCTTGGGATCCTTTTTGCTCCTGTGGGCCCCAGCTCTGTAGAGGGGTGCACGGCCCTCGTGCTAGTGACTTTGCCCCAAGCCGTGACTGAAAGTCACCTACAGCCCCGGCAGAAAGACCAGCGTGCTAGAAGGGCTGGGGAGCACAGGCAGAATTCAGATGGCCTCAGCTACAGACATGCCCTTTGTGTGTTTCTATCAATTTGTACTTTTCTCTCATACTTTTAGAACTGAATCCACTGTCAACTGGCTTAAATGCGTAATTCAAAGTCCGACTGAGACTCTGGGAGAGACAAATGGTTCCTACTTTAGTCTCTAACGGTACTGAGTCTGAGTCCTTTGCCCATCACCCCTTAAACTGAGTGAGAATAGGAACAGGAAAGGCAAACTGCTGTCACACGTGAAGCCTGTGCTATCCACATATCGTAGAGTCCCCTCAGGGGAGGGGTTGGTGTGCAAGAAAGTGCCACACAGCCACCAAGGAACTGACTACCTTTACGTAACCAGCCCTTTCAAACCGTATCTTCGTGTGAGCACGCAGTCTTCACACAGGCACTCGCCGGTTCTTGGACGGATAACTCAGACAATGTAAATATAACTCCATCTCGAGGCAATAGGAATTCATGAACTTTGAACAGGGTGTTGGAAAACTGCACAACACGCACAGCCAATGACAAACGAGGGCCAGGCAGAAGACTGGGAAAGCTGACGGGGATGACAGAAAGGCACTTCAAAAGGTTCCCCACCCCTCGGGTTTTCAAAGGGCAGCCCTTAATCTTCTAATTAATCCTATAGTTACCCCCGAGTGGCTGACCCTCTTTATAATCTTATTGCACAAGTATGTTGTATAGTGAAACTCCTTCAGAAAAATCATACTCCTAAAACCTCAATACTAGACTTAAGTGTAATAAGGATTTTGCCGGTATGTTAAAATATGCCTATTCCCATACTATTAGTATACTAGTAAGTACAGTGAGTACGCTGTATGTTCACTGTACTGTTCTTCCAATTTTTCTGTTTGAAAATGTTCAAAATATAAAATTGGTGTGGACAACATAAAGACGTTCCTCAGCCTTTGAAACAGTAAAAAAAATGGATGTCCAATGAAAGAATTAAGAATTTCAGAACTCAGTGTACTGATATAGATGAACTCCTACCTGATAACAAAATAAAATTCTACACAGATCGAAGCTTTAAATCTTAAAAATGATACTTATGGAAAGGAAAAAAATAATCTCTGTTCGCAGATAACATGATCTTGTAGAAAACCCTAACAATCACACCCAAAACACGAATAAAGAAATTCAACAAAGTTGCAGGATACAAAATCAACACACAAACATCAGCTGCATTTCGACATGATTGCAATGAAAAATCCGAAAGAAAATTTTAAAAATTCCGTTTATAAGGGTGCAGTGGCTCATGCCTATAATCCCAGAGCTTTGAGAAGCCAAGGTAGGGGGACTGTTCAAGGCCAGAGTTCAGGGGTTACAGTGAGCTTTTTTTCACACCACTGCACTATAACCTGGGTGATAGCGCAAGACCCTGTTGCTTCAAAACAAAACAAAACAAAAAAACACTTCACAGTAATTTAAAACAACATTTTTAGACATGGGTCTCCATGCTGCCCAGGCTGGTCTGAAACTCCTGAGCCCAAAGTATTAATAGCTGAGAATGGCTGGGCAAGTTGGCTCATGCCTGTAATCCCAGCACTCTGGGAGGCCAAGACGGGAGGATGGCTTGAGGGTCCGGAGTTCGAGACCAGCCTGAGTGAGACCCCATCTCTACTAAAAACAGAAAAATTAGCCGGGCATGGTGGTACATCCCTGTAGTCTTAGCTACTCAGGAGGCTGAGGCAGGGGGATCACTTGAGCCCAGGAGTTTGAGATTGCTGTGAGCTAGGCTGACACCACGGCACTCCAGCCCAGGTGACAGAACGGGACTCCATCTCAAAAAAAGAAAAAATAGCTGGGACTACAAGAACCACATCCAACTTTAGGGATAAATTTAACCAAGGAAGTGAAAGACACGTATACTGAAAACTATAAAACATTGCCAAAAGAAACTAAAAGCAAATAAACGGAAAGATACCCCATTTTTACGGATTGGCAGATGTATTAAGATGTCAGTACTACCCAAAGCAATCTACAGATTTAATGAAACTGCTACAAAGCCCCAATAGTGGTTTTTGCAAAAATAGAAAAATTTATCCTAAAATACACGTCAACGCAAGGGATCCAAATTGCCCAAACAATCTTGAAAAAGAACAAAGTTGGAAAACTCACACTTCCTGATTTCAAAACTTACTACAAAGCTATAGCAATCAAAAACAGTGTGGTATTAGCTGGGCACAGCAGTAAGTCCCAGCTACTCAGTGACTGAGATGAGAAAGTCACTTGAGCCCAGGAGTTCAAATCCAGTTTGGGCAACGTAACGAGACTTCATCTCTAAATAAATGAGTATCAGTGTGGTATCTGTGTAAGGACAGACATACAGACCAATGGAACAGAATCAGGAGCTCAGAAATAAACCCTCAAATATATGGTCACATGATTTTCGACAATGGTGCCAATACCATTCTATGAGGGAACAGATAGTCTTTTCAACAAATGGTGCTGGGAATACTGGATATCAACATGCAAAAGAAAGAAATTGGGCCCCTATCAGCCATAGAAAAGAATTAACTCAAAGTAATTCAAAGACCTAAACATAAGAGCTAAAGCTGTAAAACTCTTACAAGAACACATAAGGGAAATCTTCATGACATTAGATTTGGCAATGATTTCTCTGATATGATACCAAAATCATAGCCAACAAAAGAAAAAAAATGGATAAATTAGACTTTATTGAAATTAAAAATTTTTGTGCATCATACACTATTAGGAGAGAAACAAAAACCACCCACAGAATGGGAGAAAATATTTGCAAATCATTGTATGTGATAAATATCCAGAATTTATGAGGAAATCCTACAACTCAACAACAGTAAAACAACCTGATTAAGAAATGGGCAAAAAATTTGAGTAGACATTTCTCCAAAGAAGATATACAAATGACAAATAAGCACATAAAAGGATGCTCAGTGTAACTAATCATTAGGGAAATGCAAGTCAAAACCACAATAAGATGCCAGTTCATACCCATTAGGATAGCTATTAGGGAAAACAAAGTAACAAGTGCTGGTGAGCGCTTGGAGGAACTGGAACCCTTGTGCACTGGGGATGGGTAAGTAAAATGGTACAGTTGCTATGGAAAACAATATGGCACTTCCTTCAAAATTAAACACAGAAATACCTTATGATCACAATTTTACTTGTGGTTATATACAAAAAGAATTGAAAGCAGGACTTGAACAAGATACTTGTTCATAGCAGTATTATTCACAACAGCCAAAAGGTGGAAAGAACTTAAGTAACCCACTGACAGATGAATGGATAAAGTGCAACAGAATATTTATTCAGCCTTAAAAAGAAAGGAAATTCTGACATAGGCTACAACATGCATGGATGAACCTTGAAGATATTAAGCTAAATGAAATAAGCCAGTCACAAAAAGACTGTATGATTCCACTTTTATGAGGTATCAAAAGTAGTTAAACTCTTAGAAACTGAAAGTGGAACAGTGGGGGCAAGGGGAAATTAGTTCTAGTTAATGGATACAGAATTCCTGCGTGGGGTGATGGCCCCCTGTGGTCCCAGCTACTGGGGAGGCTGAAGCAGAAGATTGCTTGAGCCTAGGAGTTCAAGACCAGCCTGGGCAATATAGCAAGATTCTGACTCTACAAAAAAATTTGAAAAGCTGAGCGTGGTGGCACATGCCTATAGTGCCAGCTACCCAGGAAGCTGAGGCAGGACTACCTGAGCCCTGGAATTGGAGGTTGCAGTGACCTGTGATTGCACCAGTGCACTCCAGTCTGGGCAACAGAGCAAGACTGTCTCCTAAAACAAAACAGGAATTTCATATGGTTCAACCTGCTCAACATCAGAAATGAAAAACTCACACTATGAATTATAGGATAAAGTGGGGGGAAAACTCCCAGAAATGAGAGCAAAAAGACGCAGACATGGAAAATAGAAGGGAATTAGCTGGGGGTGTAGTACATGCCTATAGTCCCAGCTACTCTCCAGGCTGAGGTAGGAGGAGGACTGCTTGAGCCCAGGAGTTCAAGGTTACCGTGAACTATGATCACTGCCACTGCACTCTAGCCAGGAAAGGGAAAAGAGAAAGGATTCCCTAACAGATGAACAATCAAATGGTTCGGACTTCACCTCTGGAAGGCAGAAGACAGTGGAGCAGTACCTCTTACTGTCTGAAGCAACATGGTTCACAAACTAGCTTTCTGTACCCAGATGAAGTATCAACTAAATGTGGGGGTATAATAAAAACATTTTCACAGATATATAAGGTCAAGAAACATGAGATCAAATGAGAGCGCCTAGGACAAGACAGAGACCAAGGGAATTCCAGGATGGCGATGGGAGAGAAGCCCCAGGGTGGCGGCGGTGGCGGCACGGCAGGCACAGGCGGCCAGTCCAGATGGGAGCAGGAGTCCATAAGGAGAAAATGAGAAGAGTCCAGGGCTACGAGAACTGGCCAGGGGACTAGTGAGTTTGGGGGAGAAGAGTATGCAGTTCTGTTGTACAGTAGGCTTAGAAACTAAGCAAACAAAAAACTAACTCCAGCGAAACAAAAACTCTAGCAAAAGAGGAAACATGTCATAACACACTATCTGGCTCAACTGTGACCGATAATTACATGGTCAGAATAAGGTAAGTAATAGTGACTTAACCAAAAATGAGAAAGATGGAGGGAGAAACAAAGAAGGGGGAAAGGATGCAACAATAGCAAACGCCCGTGTTCCCGGGCAGCAAGCTGATGAATAGGAAATTGCAGCACAGGTTTGCTATTTTAAAATGTGGTAAACACTGGAAGAAAGAGCTCAAGAGTTAAGGTGCTGCCTCAGGTGCTGCGGGGCAGGGTGGGGCGGGGCAGGGGCCCGCCCTGAGCACCCAATAAATATGTCTATGATGACTCAGCCTGAATAGCAATAGTTGCTAGAGCTGCAACTTCACTTGTCACAAGACCAGATCCTCCAAACAAGTTTAGGGATTCTGAAGCATGTCACCTGTCATCTATTTTGTGGCACAGACTTACTATATCATTAACTCAACTAGTTACACTGATGGGAGGGGGAAATTTTTTTTAAAAAATCTAGAAAAGATGAGGTATAGAGACATGCCTTAATATACTTAACAGCTATTAGCAAGAACACAGAGAGCTGTATGTACTGAGACAAGGATGACCTCAATCTATCGTGGAAAACAAAATGCAAAAGATGATTCTCACGCACCCGCGACACACACACACACAGGACTTCACTGCAGGAGAGGGAGTTTACACTGAGATCTCTGCTACATATCCATAATAACTAAACTAGAATGTAAAGAGCTTAAAACAAGATGCCTCTTGGGCCGTTCTTCCAAGGGTGGCTCCGCCGCCAGCTTCAGCTCAGGCACTGAGCCTTGTGCTAGTGTCACCGTGGCAAAGCCTCACTTCACTACAGCTCTTCTTTCCCTCCATGGGGTGAGACAATCCTAGCACCAAAGCTTCACGAGGAGGAGGAACGGCTTCCTAGGGGCCTAGATCCATCCCATTCAAAGCTCCCCTCCACCCGGTGTGTGGCATGGCTGACAGACACCGTTTATTAGGCTGAATGTGGGACGCACAGAGAGGCAAACACCTGAAGAACACGTGAATCTTGATGCAGCAAAATATCACGACAGCACGGTGTTAAAACGTAAAATGAATGAGGTGAGGGTGTCCTTTGGTAATTTCTAGGGGGAAAAAACCCCAAAGTTTCTTTCTCTGTTCTTCTCTGTTTGGGGTCTCACCAAAACCTGACATCTCCAATCCAGACCATCCTAAGCTTCCCATCCAAAACTGGGTTAGCTGAGCTAAGAACGGGCAGCGCTGCCTGTGTCAGCCTCACCGGACAGTGGAGCCCCGAGTCCTTCAGAACCAACTCCCGCCCCTCAGCCAGCGGGCAAGTGTGGCTTCTGCAGCGTGTGTGACACAGAACAATAATGGAACTAACTGTAGGGTTTTCTTTTTCTGTCCAACAACAGGCTCCTTGATAGCAGGGTCACAAGGGGTACACATAACAGATGACGGCAAAGACAGAAAACAAGCTTCCGCCTGCTCATTCATTATGGGTCACAGCCCTGCTCCCTGTGGCCCCTCGCCTCCTGGCCCTCTGCTGTCCCCATACTGTCGCTGTCAGGCACTACCTCAGCTGCATCCCCTTGGGAAGCTGTTGCTAGCCCGTGTTTTCGGTCAGGAACCACTGTTATGTGCTCCCACTGCCATTAGCACTATTTTTTGGTAGCAATCATTACAAATCCGATAGTAACTTCTTCGTTTAGTGTGTGCTTCCCTTCTAGACTGGGCTGCCTGTCTCATTTGTTGACATGTCCTAGCACTCAACATTGTAGCCACATAAGTGTGGGCACACAAATAGTTTCAACAAATGTGAAACTCTGGATCTTCCCACAGGGTGCTGGGCAGACCTGACGGGGGCTCTCGACTCACCTGACAGGTTGATCTCAGTTAAGGAGTCTCGGGTGGTGGTGCCAACAGCAGTGAGCAGGTTGATGGACTGGTCAGTGACGTGGTTACAGTAACTCAGGTGGAGCTTGGACAGCAGGGGCATGTGGCGGATGATGAGCCGCAGGGAGGCATCTGTGATGTCCAGGCCCGCCAGACGCAGCTCTACAATGTTCCGGAGCTTGCTCCGATTGTCCATCTGACCTGGTGGGGCAGGAAGGACCGGGTAACGCATCAATCTGACGTAGGTGATCTGGTCATGCTGAAATGACACTCTAAAAGGCCTACCAGCCAGATGTGATACCTGGACTGCATTTAGCCACAAGGTGTTCCTCCCCAATATCAGAACTGTAACATTTAAAAATTAGAAGATTCCACATCAGAGTTTAGATTTCTATATTCTCTTGAAAAAGCAGAAAATCTGGAAACACTGAGCCACACTCTACGCAGCAGTAATAGGCCAACCAGCAGGTCTCTACAGCCTGCTCATTTAACCACCGTTGAGGAGCATGGACCCAGGTAGCTGCTGGGTCCATCCTGGGACCTTGTCTAACGACAGTGACCTCAACTCCAGGAGTCGTGGAGGCTTAAAGCCAACGAAGGACAAGTTGACAGAGAAGCAGCCACATGCACACAGAGCCCCCAGGAGTAGAGTCTCCATGTATGAAAGAGCCTCTGCCTCATCCTGAATCTGTGCCTGAAGCTTACTGAGCAGAGTAGCAGGGACTCACCCCTGTGTCCTCCAGGGAGGGGATGAGGCCTTAGAAGGCTGGAGGACAGACGCACCAGCTGGGGTCTGTGGTCAAATCCAGATCCAACAGCACGGCTCCATCACCCTACCCCACACGACCCCCTTGGGCACAGCTCCAGCCTGGCAACGCACCTGGTCTGTTATCCGTGGGTGGGGACAGGAGATCCCGCATCTGGGCATCCTTTAGTCCTTCCACCCACTGGACATCCAGGGTCCGGAGCAAAGGACAACTGGAGCTACAGAGGGCTGAGACTGCAATCCATGAGCAGCCCGACAGCACCAAGTCTCGGAGCCCTGGGGGACAGAGAAAAGGGTATGGTCAGGCAATGTGCCCCCAACCACCACCACTATACACTGGGAGTCCCTGGCCCAGGGCTGACCAGGCAAGCGGTTGATGAGCCAGCTCAGCTGCTTCTTGGAGATGTTGGTCCAGCTGAGGTCGAGGGAGACGGGCTGCCGCCGGATGATGCCGCTCAGCATCAGGGGCGTGATGGACTTGCAGTGGTTCAAGTCAATGCGGGTCCACAACCGCTTATCGCAGCACCTGGGGGATGGGCCCAGTAGGGGACATCATCACAGGGGGCTCATTTCAGGAGCCCCTGCACAGCTGTGGTGACTCCCCCCACCTACCAACCTTCAAGGAGGCCCCTTAACTCAGCCCTTGGGACCCCTCTGTTTGGCACCCGTCCTGCCCACACGCGGGCACCTGTTCTCCATCAAGTCTTTACCGTGAGCTTTGTTATGGCCTCTGTGGGCTCCACCTCCACACAGCCCCAAGAGACCAGCCTCGTGCCTGTGCGCATGAGGGTCAAGAAGAGCCGAGGCCAAAAGGCTCGTAAATAGCAAGCTGGGATTAAAGTCAGCAACAGACACCCGTGCTCTTCCTAGGCTAACTCTTTGAACACAAAGACCCATGTGGTCCTTAATTCACCTTCCAGGGAGCTACATCAGGAAGTGAAACATGGTCTCCTTCTCTGACAAGACCAGACTAAGGGGACCGCAATAGCCACCAAGAACTCTCTACCAAGCACAATTAAGAAGCACTGGGGCTTAGAAGGAAAGAGTATCACAAGAGATTCCAGTGGGGACATGCCATGCACAGGCCATCTCCAGTGCAGCCTGAGCCTTAACCTGGTGCTGACACAGGGCTGCCCCTCACCAGCGGTTCCAGGTCCTGCAGACCCGCATGCAGACACACAGGTCTTGGTGGCTGAGGTAGCTGAATACGGCCATCCACACCTCCCTGTGCATGACATGGGCCGCCCCATCATCCAGGGGCAGCGAGTCGGGTGGGGGGCTGATAGGGGGTGGCCGGATCACATGGCGCTCCATCTGGATGCACTTGGGCGGAGACACGGAGGGCGCGGGCCGGGAGATGACACGGGGTGGGCTGCGTAGGCCAGGCCCCAGCTGGTGCCGCAGCTCCCGGGGGGTGCCGTTGAGCCCCTTGCTGAAGCGGTGGGGGCGCTCGCAGAGGCCCAGGGGCCGCTTAGGCTCCTCGTTCTCGCTCTCGGGCTCTGACTTGATGGGCTGGTGGTTCTCGTTGGCCAGGCTGCTCTCCGTCTTCTGGATCTCGTGGTTGAGCTCCTTGCTCAGCTCCTTGCTCAGCTCCTTGTTGGGAAGCCGCCGTTTCCGGCGCATCTTCACCTTCTTCTTCTCCTCCGGCCCCTCGGCCCCCTCAGTGCTGGGCCCGGCCGTGGGTGAGCTGGAGCGTGAGTGGTCGCTCTCCCTGGCCTTGGGGGGCGCCTCAGGCAGATCATCCTCTGGTTCCTGCTTGAAGCGCCGGAGGGGCTTGTTGGCCAGTGCCATCCGGTCCTCCGCGTTCTTCCAGGAGCGCCGCTGAGTGTGTGAGGGAGGAGGGAGAGCAGGTCAGCCTCCAGGGCTCAGGGCTGAGCCCACCCAAGGCCTCCTGCCCCTCTGCTGTGGCACCATGGCCCAGGCAGCTCTGACCACTCTGGCCTGGGGTACAGGGAGGGAGGGGAAGACAGTACCTTTTTCCTGAAAAGCTTATCTTCTTTGCCAGGTTTTAGCTGTCACAGGAAAGAAAGGATATGGAGCTTGCTCCCAGGGCTTATGGAATTTGGTCCCTTCTACCCCACCATGAGCCCACAGTCTCTAGAGTAGGGGCTGGAGGGATGCCTTCCCCACAAATGCCACCTCCTTCATGTCTGACTGACGGGTGGGCCCTGCCTGCTGCTTTCAAAAGAAAGAAGCTGGAAGTAGCAGACTATGGTCGAATTGCTCCCATCCAACTGACCTCCCACCCTGGGCAGACCAGAGAAAAGCAGCCACTCATTCAAATCATTCAAATCAGCCCTGGCTCTGGGAGCCGGTTCTGGAGCACAGGCCTGTGGCCATTCCCAGCCAAGCTGGAAGGGCTGGAGCTGGGAGAAGAGACTCCAAGCGCCACCCTGTGGCTGATGAGGGCAAGGCCAGTGGGCGGAGCAGGGCCACCAGGATCCTCCGACATTCCCCGGACTCACAGACCTCCCCAGCGCCTTCCACATCCCAAGACCCCAACCCGCCAAGGCTCTGGTCACAGAGCTTCCCGGGCCCTGCGCCAGAACCATGAACCACAGCTCTGGGCCGAGGCCTGGGAAGCGACAGGAAGAGGTGCCTTGGGAGAGTTAGCAGCAGTTGGAGGACCAGTAGGGCAGGGGACAGCCGGGGACTCCCAAGTCCCCAGGGCCTGGGGTGGGGTGGGGGCAACGTGGGAGCACCTGCTGCTGGAAGTGAGTGAGACTTGATCTCCACCAAGGGCTGAGGCTGCTGCCTAGAGGGGGCCTCGGCGAGAGGTGAGAGGAGGAACCCGGGGACGTTTGAAGCGTCGAGGCCTAAAGGGGGTGGGAAGAGGAGTGACTTGATGGTTTTCCCCTCCTTCCTTTGGGCCAGGCTCTCAGGACTTAGATGACCTGCTCCAGGCAGCAACAGGCCCATCCACCGTCCCCAATCCCCGCCCCCAGGACCAGCCAGGCCATCCCCTCCGCCACCCAGCCCCTCCTCCGTACTCGCTTGCGGCCACTCAGCTCTTGGGGCTTCTCGTATTTCCGCTTCCTCCTCAGGTGCACATCGTCAGACTTTCTGCGCAAGATGCCATCCGGGGGCACCTTCTTGGGGTGCTCGTCCGACCTGCGCCGGGGAGCCTCCTCGCACTCGCCCCTCCGCTTGGCAGGCTCCTGCCCGTCCTTGATGTCCCGGTTCATCTTCTGCTCCTTGAGTAGGGAGCCGGGCAGATTTGAGGCGTACTTAAAGCCAGGGCCACGCTTTTGCTTGTAGGCCAAAAAGAGAGAACGAACAAACCAACTGTATATCTTTGGCCGTGCCCTGCCTGCCCCCAGGCCCACAGCACCCCACCTGCCTGATGCTCAGAGCGAGGCTGGTCCTGGCAAGGCCCAGGCCCGCCCCGGCTCCCGTCTGACCCTGGGACTTGGAGCCCGGCACTCACTTTCCCGGTCTTGCCGGCGTGGTTGCACTTCGGACACTCCCAGCAGTTTGGAAGCTCGTCGTTGACCACACCCTCTGACTCCTTAATCTGTGAGGGACACACCAGGACTCAGCAAGCAGGGAAGGGCAGAGGGAATGGGCCTCCTGGGCACAGGGTCTCTGGAGGCATCTGCCAGAAACATCAACACCCCCTTCCTAATGTCACGTCCATCCCGTCTCCAGCCTAAAGAATAAAGAGCTGCGAAGAGCTGGTGGAGACAGGTGGCTCTGAAGTCCGGCCAGGTTCAAATGCTGAATCTCTGCCTCCCAGTGACAGCCTCTGCGGGCCAGTGCCCTTGTCCATAAAACAGTCAACGTATCCATCTCACGGGTGGTTTGCAAAACTTCAGTGAGATGACCCAGGTAAAGCTATGAGCTCAGTGCCTGGCACACAGAAAGGACCTTCCAGAGTACTCTACTGGGTGCTAGGTGTGAATGAGTCAGGCAGACATGGCTGTCCCCGCCCACACAGAGCACATGAACTTGGAAAGAGAGAGAAATAACCAAGCAATTGAAACGAGAGGGAAGGGCTGACTTCCAAGCCAAGGCAATGACAGCACGCCCTCCGGAGCGGTGTGTTTGTGTGCGAGTGTGACTGGGGAGTGAGGGTCAAAATGAACCCCACGACCACTGCTGAGGGAAAGTGGTCACCTCACAGCTGAACTATCATTCTGGGCAGGCCCCCCCAGATCTCTGTAAAACACACACAGACATGCAGGCTCTGACACCAGGGCTGATGGGCACAGCACAGCCATCACCCAGTAAAAGGTAGCCCTGCCCTGGGCACACCAAGGGAATAGGTTCCCGGCACAAAGGAACAGGAATGAAACCACCTGTTGTCTCAGGCCCTGCCCTCCCAGGCCTAGGCCCTGTTCTCCTGGAAGCCCAGAGCCAGGACTCCAGCCAGCAGCCCAGCTACCTGGAGTCTCTCCCTCTGGCCCAAGTGCAAACAAGCAGCCATATCTTCTGTCTGCTCAGACTCTGGAAACTCGCCATGGTTCTGACATCCTGGGCATGGGGGTGGCGTATATTCCTTCCCTCAAAGACACTGGGTGTCTGAGCTGCTCCAGACCTTTCCTATCCTGGGCTCATGACTCGACACACAGGAGCACCCAGACTCAGGTTCCCCAGGAATTTACCATGCCACTTGGGTCCCACCGCCTCAGCAGCAGCATCCGGGAGGGAGCCTTACCCCACCCCTCGGCGTCAGCACCACCGGAGGCCCTGGGGTGGGGTGTCAAGCAGCACAGCCAGGGCCCCCAGGGGCTGCTCACCTTAAGGCATCCAGGGTGGATGATTTCATTGCAGATGGAGCACTCCATGAGCATGAGGTTAAACTTGCCTTCTTCCTCTTCCACTGTGTCTTCCTTCCCCGCCTCGCCACACACGAGGCACACAGCGGTGTGGGGCAGCACTGGCTGGGAGCCGGGAGAGCACAGACAGGTCAGCCAGGGTGGGAAGGACAGACCCGGAGCCTATCAGGAGATGTCAGAAAACTGGCCCAGGCACATTCAGTCACTCACTCATTCAATACTTATCAGGCTACTACCTCGATGTACCAGACGCTATGCTAAGTGCTGGGAATACAGCAATGAACAAGACAGCTTGAAATCTCTGCGCCACCCTGAGCTTACAGTTTAGCGGAGGGAGGGAGGCAGACAAGATGAAGAACAGAGCACACTAGATGGAGATGAGGGCCAGGGCAGGGGGAGGAGAAGGGGGGAGATCAGTTAAACGTGGAGGTCAGGAAAGGCCTCACATTCGGAAAAGACCTGGAGGAGCTGGGTGTGTACCCAGCCGAGGTCCACATGCGGCTGAGGCTGCACCTCACCAGTGGGTCAAAGCATAGCCCACAGACTCTGGGGTTCCCAAGACCTTTACAGAGAGGTCTATGAGAGCCAAACTATCTTCAGAATAGCAGTAAGACATCATTTGCCTTTTGCGCGGTGTTGCTATTCACACTGGTGGGTGAAACTGCCGGCCCCTTAGCACTTGTCAAGGCAGGGCCCCCGAGTGTGCCAGCAGTCAGGGGCTGACTCATGCCCTCTTTCATTTAAGAGTATCTTTAATGAAGCAGCAGAAATTATTAATTTTATGAAAACCTAGACCCTTGAGTACATACCCTTTTCACACTCTGTGTCAAAATAGAAAGTATACACCAAGCACTTCTGCACGTTGAAGGACGACGGTTACCGAGGACAGGCACTCGTGACTAAGATGCGAGCTAAACTGGCCACGTTCTACACAGAGCATTTTACTTGGAAGAATGACTGATAAATTTCCTGTGGGTACTGGCATATTTTTGCGAAGAAGCACGCCTATCACTTCTAGAAAAATAACTGAGGGCATTTGTTGCAAATGACAAAATTCAAAGTTTTTTTTTCCAGTATTTTAAAAAGCTGTTTTAATTGTGTGTGTGTGTGCTTAACTCCAAGTCAACAGCAGCTAAAAATTTTGAGTGTTTAATAAAAATTAGACTTTTGGAAAACTCAACGACCCCCAGAAACTGGATGGCTTCCCAATACTGAAAGACTTTTCTGACCAGATCGGTGGTGATATTAACAAATGTGATTTTTAAAAAAGTACTGCATAATGTCATGTGCCAATATTTAGAAAATCTGCCTAACTCAGGAAGCCAGTATCTTCTAAATGACCAAAGCACTATGTTAAAACACCATGAGTGAGCAAATGAGCTATTCAAAGGGCAAGACAGACTGATGACTTTTAATGTAACAGTATGAAAAGTTCATTGATACAGTTTCAGATTCCACACTGCAACTAACCTTTCAGAAACTGCCCCCTGTTGAGTTCTGGTCGAGTATCAGAATATCCAGCGTTTTCTAAAAAAGCTATTAAAATACCCTCCCCTCTCCTTTCCAACTACTAGGTATTTGTGTCAGGCCAATTTTCTACATGCTCCCTCCCTCCAAAACATCACAACAGATGAAATATCCAGGTCTTTTCTAATGAACCAGACATATAAGAGACATAAACATAAAACAATGCTAGTCTTACTATTTGTTTTAGAAAATGTGGTTATTTCTCATTAAAACGTCATTTCTATTAACATGTAATGGGTTTCTTATTTTTAAAATGAATTTTAATTTTTTAAAAAAATGCCTCCGTTTTAATTTCTGATACACTAAATATTAATAAACAGCCCACATAAATGAAAGCTCCTTGGGGGTCTTCATAATTTGTAAGAGCAGAAAGGGTTCCCAAGACCACAAAGTTTGAGAACTGACATGCCTGACTATAAAGTCTCCAAGGACAGGGTCAGGTCAGCCTTGTCCTCCCTGTGCACGCCCCACCCTCCCAGCACCGATGTAGTCAGTTCCAGTATATACAGAAAGCACATACATAGTCAATTTTTTAAAACAAACTTTAGAGGAGCTTCAAGTAAGCTAGGAGATACACTTCACTGATAAGTGAAAAAGACTTCATCAAACGGCACAAACATTTGAATTCAAATAAATAGAGCACTGAAGGTAGAAGTCTCATTCATTCAACAAACACCTGATGAACATCTGTTACAGCGTGAAACCAGGTCCTGAGGGGTGCAGGAGTGAGGAAGACAGCTGTCCCCCTTGAGCTATTTGGGAAAACAAAGTATTTGGGAGGATAAAGACGTAACTTGCTGCAATCCAAGGAAAACATTGAAAAGTCATGTTCAAGTGTTATCAGAAGCAGCAGAGGCTGATTTCTGAAGGACTTGGAGGACAGGGCAGAGAGGAAGGAAGTGGGAAAGGGAGAGGGGCCTGCGCAGGCCAGGCCACATGGGGCAGCCCTGGGACCAGACTGCGGCTGGGGGTGCCCGGCTGGGGACACGTAGCCCATGGTGGGAAGAAGAGCATCGGTGGAGGGTGGGACACAAGGTAAGGCGTGACAGGAGGCACGATGGGAGGCAGCACCAGAGATGAACCTACTGCAGAGACCCAGGAGCAGAGCTGGAGCCACTGTGGGGAGGGATGAAGCCTGCCGGGGCAGGGCCAGAGGCGGAGAGCGAAGGGAAGCAGGCGCTACTTATGGGAAAAGGGAGACTCTGACACACCAAGAGAGAAGGGCCAGGAAGGGAAGAGGTGGGCCTGCATGTGTCGCAGATGGGTGCATTGTGGAGCAAGTGCCCCGCAAAGGAGAAAGGCTGGAAGAAGAGTAGGAAGGACCCTGAGGGTCTGGCCGAGTCTGCATGCGCTTATCAGCTCAAGAAGCCACGTCAGGCTGGAGAGAGAAGAGGCACAAGAGTGAGGTCTCCCTCAACCAACACGCACAGTGCCAGGCACCGGAGCTGCAAAGATAAGGTGGCACCTGAGACAGGATTCCCTTAACTGGGCCCAGGACAGGGGGTGGGGGAAGAGGGAAACACAGTTGTGGGTTTTAGGTGACACTGTTCTTAAAACCAAAAGTCCCTACAGACATGTGCTCTTAAATTCTGACATAATTCAGCGGGTTACATGGACCCTCTCTCCTGAAAAGCACACATACATGCATGCACAGAGACAAATGTCTTTATTTAATTTCAGGAGGGCTCACAAATTCCCTGAAAGCCATTCAAATGTCCTAGGGTTCAGGTAACAATTAAAAACCCAAGAGGTGAAACGTGAAAACCTCTGCAGCAATCAACAGAATGAAAAGGCAGCCTTGCAGGATAGGAGAAAATCCTTGCAAACCATCTCTCTGATAAGGGGTTTATACCCAGAATATATGAAGAACCTCTACAACTCAACAATTAAAAAAAGGCTCAAAAATCCAATTAAAAAAATGGGCTAATAGACATTTCTCCCAAGAAGATATACACATGGCCAACAAGCACATGAAAAGATACTCAACATCACTAATCATCAAAGAAATGTAAATCAGAACCACAGTGAGGTATCATCTCATACAAACTAGGATGCCTGCTAGCAAAGACAAACAAGTACACAAAACAAAACCCAGAAAACAAGTGCTGGTGAGGATGGGGACAAACAGGAACCCTTGTGCTCTGCTAGTGGGAATGTAGAATGGCACAGATGCTATGGAAAACAGTATGCAGGTTCCTCAAAAAATTAAAAACAGAGTGATCACATGACCCAGCAACCCCACTTCTGGGTGTACAGTTGACTCTTGAAAAACACGGGTTTGAACTGTTTGGGTCCCACTTAAACTCAGATTGTTTTCAATAAAATTTACCTCAAGTGTACCTGCCTCTCCCTCCATCTCCTCCACTTCTGCCTCTGCCACCCCGAGACAACAAGACCAACCCCTCCCTCCACCTCCTCTTCCTCCTCAGCCTGCTCAACAGACAAGGATGAAGACCTTCATAATGATCCACTTCCACTTAATAGTTAATATATTTTCTCTTCCTTACAATTTCTTAATATCATTTTTGTTTCTCTAGCTTACTTTATTGTAACAACACAGCAAATATAATACATACACAAAATGTGTGTTAGTTGACTGTTTATGTTACCAGTAAGGCTTCTGGTCAGCAGCAGGCTATTAGTAAAGTTTTCAGGGAGTTATACATGGATTTCTAACTGTGTGGAGGGTTGGCACCCTTAAACCCCATTTTGTTCAAAGGTCAACTATACATCCAAAATAATTAAAAACAGGATCTCAAAGAGATATTTGCATAACCGTGTTTACTGCAGCACTATTCACAATAGGCAAGAGGTGGAAGCAACCTAAATGTCCTTCAACAGATGAATGGATAAAGACAATGTAGTATACACATACGACAGAATATTTATTTTTACATTTCAATCAGTTTTGATTCAATAAACTGAAGTATTATTCAGCCTTAAAAAAGAAGGAAATTCTGTCATATGCCACAACACGGATGAACCTGAAGACATTATGCTAAGGGAAATAATAGTCACAAAAAGACCAGCATTGCATGATTCCACTTCCATGAGTCACCCAGAATAATCAAACTCTCGGAAACTGAAAGAGGAATGGTGGGTGCCAGGGGCTGGGGCAGCGGAAAGAGGAGTAGTTGTCCCATGGGTTTAGACTAGCTTCAGTTTTGCAAAATGAAAACGTTCTGGAGACCAGTTACACAACGATGTGTCTATAGGTATTATTACTGTACTGCACACTCGATGATTAAGACGGCAAATTTTATGTTATGTGTTTTTTGACCCCAATTAAAAATACAAAACACAAGTGGTGTGTGTGTGCAGAGAGAAGGGTAAGGTGCGTCTGGGCTTGGAGGGGCAGCAATGAGGGGGAGTGGGGCTCACCCCGTGCCAGGCTGGGCCTGTGGACACACTCACAGAGCCCAGGAATCCTGTCCCTCCCGCCAAGCCTGCTTTTCCACAGCTCCCACAGGGAGGGCCACTGGGCCCCTGGGGAGCAGCGCCCAGGAAGGCAGAGTGTGTGGGTGGTATGGGGGGATTCAAGGGCAAAGCCAGAACCATGCCCAGTTGCCAAAGTCCACACCTGCCACCCTATGCTGGCTGGGGCATGGCCAGCAGCCCTGGGCCACCACCGAAGACCAGGTACAGGCAAGGCGAGTAGGTCTGGAGGGGCTGCTGGGCTCTCCTGGGCCCAGCTCCTCCATGCCATAAATCACTGGTCTTTGTCTGGGGCAGCTCCCTCAGGAGGGGCACTGACCTTCCACCCAGACCTCTGACTCTGAAGGCAGGACAGGAAGGAAGGAAGGAAGGGCCTAGAATCGTTATGAACTGGACCATAAATGTTGGCAACGGGGTCACAGACAGGACAGGCTGCCCTGACATCTTTAATGGCAAAGACTTCAAAGTGTTTGGTTCACCTTGGGAAGGAAGGAGTTTTAGGACCAGCAGACTCTGAAGAAACAGGCGCCTGAGCACACGGCAGGACAGCCCCAAGTCTTGCAATGGGGGATTTGCAAACAGCACTGGCTTGAGCCCCCTTCCTTTCCACAGGGAGACCTCCCAGCACTTCTGCAGCTCCAACTTCTCTTATGTGAAGGGGCTGGACAGACCAAAAAGCAGAGACAAACAGCCCTCATGCCGAGGGAAGAGAGGGTGCCCAGGGCACTGGGGGGAGCTCAGCCTCCACGCCCCGCACTCACCGCGATGCACTGCCGCATGATGCAGCTTTGCTTCATCCGCCCGGGGCCCCCAAATTTCTTCATGTCCTTGCAGAAGTGGCACTCTCCGCACTCGGTCCGCAGGCAGGCTTCGCACTTGCGGCATCGCGTCCGGCGCCGGCGAGCTCCCGCCGTTGTGCGGTTGGCGGCCAATTTCACTGCGGAGGCCGGGCCCAGCTTTCCCTTGGGCCGACCCACAGCCCGGTTCTGCAGGAGAACAGACGGGACCCGTCAGACGGGAGGCTGCAGGCGCTCCAGACCCCCAGGAAGGGTGTTACAGCTGAACTGTGTCCCCCAGAAAGACAGGCTGAAGTCCTGAACCCTGGCGCCTCAGAATGTGACCTTATTTGGAGACGGGCTTTATGGAGGCAATTAGGTTAAATGAGGTCATTCAGGTGAGCCCTAATCCAGTAGGGCTGGTGTCCTTATGAAAAGGGAAAACTTGGACACAGAGACACACACACAGAGGGAACGCATGTGCAGACATAGGGAGAAGACAGCCATGTGACTGGAGCCCTGTCTAAGCCGGTGAGTGCAGAGGATTGCCACCGCCCTCAGAAGCTGGAGGAGGCAAAGGACCCCACCCCCTGGACCCCAAGAGCCTGCAGAGCGAACACAGCCCTGCCAACCCACAACTTGATGTCAGACTTCTGGACTCCAGACTTGAGAGAGAATAGGCATCTGTTATTTTAAGACACCGGTTAAAGGTAGCTCTAGGATCCTGCTACAGGGGCACCCTGCTTCTAATGGCAGCATGCCCAGGCTCAAGACCCCTCCGCGGCCCCACGTGCTGGACAAGCCCCTGCCCACCGTTCCGGCCTCTTCCTGCTCTTGGCCAAGCTGTACTTCCCCAGAAAGGCCACATGGGGCCACACAGTTGGCCTCTGTTCCCTCTGCCAGGAACACTGCCCCCTTCCCATTCCACTTGGCTAAGGCCCATTCACCCTGCAGGACCTGTTCACACACTGCTTTCCTCTTGGAAGCCCTCTCTGCCCACCTGCACCGGGCTCAGGGGCCCCACTGTGGGCCCCGCTGCACCTCCCATAGCTGTAATGGCTGTGCTTGCACTGTCTTCCCTTTGAGACGAGGGCAGCTGGGGGCCTCTCACCAAGGCTGTCAGCTGTCTTGTCCACCACTGTGTTTCCACTACGAGACGGCCGGGCACACAGAACGCGCTGGACAAACCAAACCCACCCTCAGGAGAATGGGACAATAGCCTTCAGGTCCCCCAACTCTCAGAACTTCCCTAAATGGGCTCCAAATGCTTCTTTCCCTGTGACTCAAGGGGGAACAGAGACGGGTCAGCGAACAGGGAGCAGAGCTGAAAGGCAAGCCACAGCTCCCGCCCTCCAGTCCCGACATCCCGTCCACCAGCCCCATAGCCTCCTGCAGGCCTGGGATCCACAGTGGAGCTAGTTTTAGAGAAACTAGCTGCTGAGACTGTCCACGGAGGTCCCCCATCTGCCAGGGATCTGCAGTGGGAAGGACCAGCATGGGAGAGTTTGTCTTGTCTGAAGCACCTTCGTGAGGAGCATGAGTTTGCTGAGAAATGGTAAGTCCCTCTGTCAGGGAGACATGTTGCTGTCCCTGAAACCATCTGACCTAACTTGCTCCTAATGCTTAAAGCCCCTTGTAGCTCACTGAATGATCTTCAGTCCAGTCCCAGCCTTTCTTTCTTTCTTTTTTTTTTTTTTTGAGACAGGGTCTCCACTCTGTTGCTCAGGATAGAGTGCAGTGGCGTCATCATACCTCACCGCAACCTCAAACTCCTGGGCTCAAGCAATCCTCCCACCTTGGCCTCCCAGAGTGCTGGGATTACAGGCGTGAGCCACCAAGCCTGGCCCCATCCTTTTTAGTTTGTCATCTTGAATCCCAAAACAAAATCCCATCCTTTTGTTAATTCGCAGGCCCAGAAGAGCCGTTGCTCTGCACACCCCACAACAGTGAAGAGGGTCCTCCTTCCAGGGACCCCCCTCCCACGGCACACACAACTCCCCCGACACTAGGGCTGCCTAGAAACGCCCAACTGCACAGAAAGAAAAACACTCCGCCTTCCTCCACGAATGCAGCCTCGCCAGTGCAGCAGTCCCTGCAGGCAGCCGCCAACCCCACACAACACCCGCTCAGTGCTGACACCTAAGTGTCCTTCCCTCAGATTCACCCTCCCAACAGCCAGCAGCAGTGAAGGAAGCTGCGAGGCCCCTGCCAGCCCACCCAAGTGCCCACCTCAGGAAGCGCCACCTACCCGGCTTAGCCTGCCCTGAATCCCAGAGAGTGAAGGGAGGACCCCTGCCCCACCAGCTGCGGGTTCTGTCACACCCACCCTTCTCTGTGGCAGCTGGGACTGTCACCAGTGAGGGATGAGGGATGGCAGGCCCCAGGCTTAAGGGCTGGCTACCAACTAGTCGAGTAAGGAGTCGGGTAAGGAGCCACCTGGCATGTATTGCTCTCCCATCAACCAGCGATGGGTTCCGCAGCCTCTGCCCACCAGTCCTTGTGATGGGTCCGGGCACCTCACACCTGGCACTCGAGCAGCCCACCTAGACAACGCCCTTGGCAGGCAAATTCGGCCACAACCCCACACGCCAATCCAGGTCAGGTCTGGCTGCCACAATGAGAAGTAAAACAAGATCAGTTTTCGTTGCCTTTTGGATTTGAAAATGGTACATGAGAGACCATGGGCCTGAAGCTGAGCAGCTGACCAACAGCAACAAAGAACACCAAGAGGAAACGACAAAGACAGGGATCCCAGCAGTGGTGACCGTAGGTATTTTCTGAGCACCCACTATATGCAGGCACCATGGCCATCATTTTACATAGGATGTTACCTAATTTTTCCAGTAACCACCATGTGAGAAATGCCTTCATGTCCCCATTTTTCAGATGAGGAAGCCAAAGTCAGAGGTAGAGTGACTTGTGGTCATGGAGCGATAAACCACAGCGATGCATGTGCGAAGTGGGGCGAGAGGCTCACAGATCCACCAGGATGGCCAAATGCCCCCAGAAGAGGTTCACAGCTAGTGCCACGATGCCACTAGTATGAAGAATGCCAACAAGAGGAGCAGAGAAGCACAGCTACTTCCAGAGAAGTGGAAACCCACAGAGGTTTTCCCCCTCTCTTCCCAGCCCATAACACTTTGATTCTACCCCTCTAAAGGGCAGGTGTCCTATTACCAACTCATTCCTCAAATACTTGTAACTCGGGCAACGATGTGGGCAGCTTCTGGGGCCTCAAGGCAAGTGCAGAGGGGCCAGTGCACGGGCCACCGCTAACACCAGAAGCAAAGAGCTCCAACTCTGACTGTTGAGCAGGAGGTTCTACAGACCAACTTCCCTGGTGAAAAACTGAAAAAATTCCAGGAGTCCAAAGGAACGTCAGGTATTAATGAGCATGGAGTGCCTCTGGCCTTGCTGGCCCTGAGGACAGTGTTAGGCCAACCCAGTCAGAGTCACAAGGCTTGTACGTTACCATGCAACAAGCCCACCTGCCTGTGATTCCCAAAGCATGTTCCCATCCAAAGTAGCATTTTTCCAACCCATGGAAAATGGATGCCTGCACCTGGATAGCACTTGGTCCGTCTGGAAAACGACAGACCAAGTAACAGAGGACATCTTGAAAGAAGAGGTATAAGAAGCTGCTGTTTCTGAAGACCTCACTCTTGCCCTCTCTACCCACTGTCAAATCAGGCTAGAGAGGCTTGGCCGGGCGCAGGGGCTCACGCCTGTAATCCTAGCACTCTGGGAGACCGAGGCGGGTAGATTGCTCAAGTTCAGGAGTTCGAAACCAGCCTGAGCAAGAGCGAGGCCCCATCTCTACTAAAAACAGAAACAAATTAATTGGCCAACTAAAAATATACAGAAAAAATTAGCCGGGCATGGTGGCACATGCCTGTAGTCCCAGCTACTAGGGAGGCTGAGGCAGAAGGATCGCTTGAGCTCAGGAGTTTGAGGTTGCTGTGAGCTAGGCTAACGCCACTGCACTCTAGCCCAGGCAACAGAATGAGACTCTGTCTCAAAAAAAAAAAAAAAAAGGTAGAAAGGCTTTTGCTGCCTGCAGCTTTTGCAGCCTTTGTAGAAGTGGTCACCAGCTGGCTTGTCAAAACTACGCTGGGCAACAGTGACATGCAGGATCCCCCTAAAGCCGACTGAAAACGGCAACAGTAAGAAAGACATCTGAGGGTCTCTACGAGAACACCCAACTGGGACTCTGAAGAACCAACCAGGAAACCAGGTGATGGCAGAGTAAGAAAAAACGGTGACATCAAAGGGGACAAAAGGAATAAAAAGGAAGGTGCGTCAGCCAAGGCCCTCTCCTTTTGGCATGAAGCTTCTGTCCTAATAACTTTTGGGTGCTACCCAAAGTTTCATACACCAAGTCTAACTTCCACTCTGTCCTACCGCTGCCCACAGAAAGGGAATGCGGGCATCCAGAGACATTCACTTACAAACTAGCATCCCCAACCCCAAGGCCACCTGTTGACTTTATCAACCCAGGATCTATATCCTCAGCTCATTATGAAAGGTTAGAAAAATCTGGAACGTGCACACATACCAACCTTAGTATTCCAACACCTTTACTCCATTAGCAGCTCAAAAGCAACTCCCTTAAAGGGAATAATATCAAGGTAGTTCTTCTGTTCATGCATTCGTTCCACCAATATTGATTGAGTTTCTCCGGTCTACAAAATACTATCTTCCAGAAAATTAATGGGCAGAACCTCCTCAATCTCTCACCTCTAAAATACAGGGATTGAAATGACTTCGATTAACCTAAATTAAAGGCAAGACATCCTGTGTTCACGGATTGGAAGATTTAATATTGTTAAGATAGCTATACTCCCCAAAGTGATCTACAGATTCAAAACCCTGATCAAAAGACCAACTGGCATTTTTTCAGAAATTGACATGCTGATTCTAAAATTCATATGGAAATGCAAGGGACTCAAAAGTGCCAAAACAATCTTTAAAAAGAACAAAGTAGAGGACTTACACTTCCTATTTCAACACTCACTACAAAGCTACAGTAAATAAGACCGTGTGGTAGTTAGTGGTAAGGACAAACAGATCAGTGGACTAGAATTGAGAGTCCGGAAACAAACCTGCATTTTTGACCAAATGATTTTCAGCAAGGGTGCCAAGGCAATTCAGGGGGGAAAGAGCAGCCTTTTTAACATATGGTGCTGGGAAAAACGGCTAACCACATGCAAAAGAATGACAGTAGACCCCTACTCACACCATATATAAAAATTAAACTCCCCATATATAAAATTAAACTCTCCATATATAAAAATTAAACTCTCCATGTATAAAAATTAACTCTCAGGCCCAGTTTGAGAGGCCCAGGCGAAAGACTGCTTGAGACCAGGAGCTCAAGACCAGCCTGGGCAGCACGGCAAGACCCCTCTCTACAAAAAAAAAAAAAACTGAAAAATTAGCTGGGTGTGGTGGCATGCACCTGTAGTCCCAGCTACTCAGGAAGCTGTGGCAAGAGAACTGCTTGAACCTGGGAGTTTGAGGCTGGCTGCAGTGAGCCACGATGGCACTCCAACCTGAGTGACAGAAACTCTGTCTCAAAAAAACCCCAAAAAACTCAATAACGACAAAAACTAAAAAATGGACCAAAGACCTAAATAAACATAGAGCTAAAACTATAAAATGCTTAGCAAACACACAAGTGTAAATCTTCATGACTTTGGATTAGGCAATGGTTTCTTGGTGTGACATCAAAAGCACAGGCGGCAAAAAAATTAAAAAAGGAAGAAAAATTAGACTTTATCAAAATTAAAAACTTTTGTGCTTTAAAAGACACTATCATGTGAAAAAGCCCACAGAGTTGGAGAAAATGTTTGCAAATCATATATCTAGTAAGGAACTAATATCCAGAATATGCAAAGAACTCTACTCAACAATTAAAAGATAAATATGCCAATTTAAAAATGGGCAAAGGATTTGAATAGCTATTTCTCCAAAAACCATCTACAAATGGCCAATAAGCACATGAAAAGATGCTGAACATCACTAGCTAATAGAGTATGTAATTTGCACTGGGGACTCATTCATTAACCCCCTCATTCACACATTCACCCACCCAGCCACCCACTCAAGTGTTTTCTGACTGTGAATTATGTATCAGATTCAATGCTAAGTGCTGGGACTACAGAGATGAGTAAAATATGTTCCCTACTCTCAAAGGCATTACAGTCTAGGGGGAGAAAGACATGCAGCCACATTAATGCAGTGCAATGTGATGATGTAACGTCACTCTTGTCATTACTTCTATCAATAATCTACGAGGAAGAAATTACTATTATCACCATTTAAGAGTGAGGAAACTGAGGCACAGCACAGTTAACTGATCTGTCCAACGTCATACTTCCAGTAAATGAGAAAGCTCCATGCCTGGACCCTGGCATGTTGACCCAGAAGAAATGCCTACCCTACGCATAAGGGAGGTTTAAAACAATCATTCCAGAACACAGGAGGTGGCGACTAAGGTGGGCCTTGGAGGGAGAACAGGACTTTGCAGGCAGCGGGGTGGGGGAGTAGGGAGTGGGTATTCTAGGCAGAAGGAAGAGTTCGATAGAGATGTGAAACTACATGATACATTCAAGGAACTGCAAATAGCTCAACACAGCTGCTGGAAAACAGCCCTGAAGTGGCAGGAGCCTCATCCTGCAGGGCCTCCTACGCCACAGTAGGGAAATGGACCCTGTGAGAGTCAGTCAGAGGCGACGTGATAGTGTTCCAGCAATTGTGCGGGTATTTTTTGGGCAGTGGGCAAGATGAAAGACAGGGAAATCAGCAGAAGATGATGAAAGCAAGAACAGACACAATGGAAGGGATGAAGGGGGGGGATGATTCAGGAGATATTTTAGAAGTGGACCCAGTATTAGAAGATCTGGTAAATTGACTGAACATGGGGTAAAGCAAGCAGGGAGAATTCTGGAAGACTGAGGTTTCTGGCTTGAGCAACAGGACAATAGGGGGTTTAGGAGGGGGAGGAAACAATGACTCCAGTGTGGACACATGGAATCTAAGGGACTTATGGGACATCCAAGGAAGGTGTCCAGCAGGCAGGTGGGAACACAGCTAAGAAACACACCTGGGAATCAACACTGTGTAAGTTTTAAAATGAGTTAAGTCCATGAGGCTGTCCAGGGGGAACGGCAGAATAAAAACAGCATCTTCAACAGTACCCTCAAGATGGAAAACATTCAAGGAGCAGGATAGAAAAAGCAACCTGCTGAGAAATGGCTGGAAAGGCTAAAGCAGTAGCAGGAGGCTGTGGCATCATAAGAGCCAGGGAAGGGTTTCAAGAAGGGAGTGGTCAAGAGCTTCAGCTGTTAAGAGAAATGAGTGAAAACAACAGAATGTAGCTATGTTTTTACAATTAAGACAAATTACAAATTTTCTACTAAACAACCCTGGACAATATCACGCTGACACCTAGTCCCACAAGCAATGGCCACAGCCCCCCAAATTTCTTTAAACATGCTAATGCTGCATTCTACTGCACAGCACAGCCATATTATCTCAACATCACATCTGTCCTCAAATCTTCAAGCATAATGGACATCCCAGGAAAAGTTGGATTTTACCAGTGTTGCAGCCCCTTAAGACGCACCTACAAACCTTAGGAGGGCTCTGGATTTTTTTTATATGGGCGGGGGGGGGGGGTAAAAAGCAAGAGCGTAAGAACACAAGAGCCACCAGAAAACCCAGGGCATGGGAAGACCTCTGGAGTAATCTGAGGAAAGCTAAGGATCTTTACCTGGGAAAAGCACACACAAGCACAAAGTAACAAAACTTTTGCATACATTTTCAGGAAGGTTCAGGGACTCCCTCCCTCCCATCTTAAAAGTTCACTATTTAAGAAGGGGAATGGCCGGGCGTGGTGCCTCACGCCTATAATCCTAGCACTCTGGGAGGCCGAGGTGGGAGGATCGCTCAAGGTCAGGACTTCCAAACCAGCCTGAGCAAGAGCGAGATCCTGTCTCTCTCTACTAATAACAGAAAGAAATTAGCTGGACAACTAAAAATATATAAAAAAAACTTAGCCGGGCATGGTGGTGCATGCCTGTAGTCCCAGCTACTCAAGAGGCTGAAGGATTGCTTGAGCCCAGGAGTGTGAGGTTGCTGTGAGCTAGGCTTACGCCACGGCACTCTAGTCTGGACAACAGAGTGAGACTCTGTCTCCAAAAAAAAAAAAAAAAAAGGAGGAGGATAACACTGTGGTTATGATAACATAAATTTCTAAGAGATTTTCTTCTCCACAATTTCCTAATTATTATTATTTTCAACAACAAGCTGTTGTTATTTTTGTAGGAAAAAAGAAATAAAAGCTATTTTCATTTCAGAGATTAAAAAAAAAAACAAGCTGGAAAAAGAATTCATCTCAGTAACGGCCCTTCTTTAAGGGGCACCTCCTCAAACTGGAAAGCAAAGTGGAAGAATTTTCTGACACATTCTGTACTGGAGAAGCAAATGAGGTCCATGAGAGAAGGCCCAACTAAGGGCGCACACTGGCAAAAAGCAAGTGAGAGGCCTCCTGCCCACGCAGCTTGCCCACCATCACCCCCTGGCTGCTGTCCCATGGGACACTTGGGAAAACCCAGGCTGCTGGGGGAAGGTGTGGGGCAGACAGGCCAGCCACCAGGACAGGTGATGAGAGAAGTGCAGACTTTAAGGCTCCAGCTGCAGAGATGGACTGAGCAGCAGTAACTTCCCAACAGGGACCCCTCCATGGGGTCCTTTCACCCAGCAGGTGGGTGAGTATACCTGCCCACCCACACTCCAGGACTTACACCCCTCCTCATTAAGGGCCTTCTCCTTTCCTGCCAAACCCATTCAGCAGGGTGGGGTGGAGGTGGGGAGAGACTTCAAGAAGCACTGTATCTGGAGCTTGCAAACTGGAGACTCCAGAGACTCTAGCTCTGCTTTGGAAGATGCAAATGCCTTCGAAGTTCTCAGAGGAAGCCACTCTTCTAGGGCCTAGACTGAGAAAACTGTTAAAGAAACAAGGTGAGGGGCAGTGAAACACGGCCTGGAGTGCCCCCAAGTGCAGGCTCCCTTAGCTGACAACTACATTCTCCTTTGGGACTGTGGGAAAAACCTGCTGCCCATTGCCCTGACTGGATGTCATCTCCCTCAGTGCATCTGAGTGGGGAAAAAAAATCATATTAAACTAAACATCACAACCTCGAGTCACTGTTAATAACTCCAGTAATGCCACAACAGGCTGACCAACCTGAGGAGGAAGGAAAAAAACCTGTCTACAAGGAGTACAGGTCCTCTCTTAATAGAAGTCTCTCTCAGTAGTAGACAGAAATTGTGTTCTTAAAGCCAGAGACACACCACGTCTTGCACAGGTCAAAGACTGTATCTACCAGGTCACAGGGTGTGACCAAATTTAAAAAACAAACAGAAAACAGGTAACAGGATTCTCAAACCCAGCATCCTATGAATAATCAGGTGCCATGGAAATGATAAACTGTTGGCAGGATTAGGTAGACCCAAACTGAACTGAAAATGTTAAAACCAGGAGTTGAGGTGTGAGCTAAGCAACAAAAATTTGACAGCCATTCACACACGGTGCTACTGACTTGATAAAAGTTCAAGCCAAAACCACTTGAACCCTCCCTGGGTTAATCTAATACAAAAGACCAGTGAGGTTCAGAACATTTCAGAAGGCACACGTGCCTGAAAAATCTGCAAAACTGAGAAACAATAAAATTTAACTTTGTCTCTGTTAAATAAAGCCACTTAATAATACGTGTGATGCGATTTAACTGCCGCATATACAGTACTTCCTCAATTACGCCTAATGATAGGGGGAAAAAAGCTCCCACATTTCGGCTCGGTCACTCCCAAACACCTTTATTCCACTAAGGAAATGCTCCAGGATTATAAATAAGCATCTTATTCACCCAGTCCGTCCAATGCCACTTGATAACTCAATCCATCCTATTCTTAATTCCTTGGACAAGTCTACCCAGCCTGTGTCTTGTTCCGAATACTATTTTGCAGAATTATACTTTGTAAAACCTCAACTTTCTTCCCCTGCTTCCCAAATACGAACCTTCCCGGAGTAAATTCACGCCGTAAACACACCCAGGGCTTTGTTTTACACACAGATTTCTCCCCCCGGTCCCGAGAGAGGTGGCTTTTCCTTCTAAATCCAACCCAGGCCAACTCCTGCCATCTGGGGTCACGGCTTCCTCCGCCGTCGCCGCCGCGGAGCGGACTCGCCCGGGTTCCGGGTGGCCCGCGCCGGCCCGCGGCTCGCACCCTTTCCTGTCTCCGTCTGCCCACGGCGGGCGGGCGGGCGCGCGGCGCCCAGACAAAAGCTCGGGCCGTCGGGCCCACGGGCCCGGGGCGTCCTCCAGCCCGGAGGCCGAGGGTCCCGGTGCAACTTTGCAAACAGAAAGGAAGGAGGCGCCGGCGCCCGCGGGGTCCGGGTGCGCCCGGGGCGGCCGGCACGCGCGTGGGCCGCGGACCAGGGCGCCAGGGGAGGGCGCGGCGCGCCCCGCGGCCGCCCGCAACTTGCCCGCGAGCCGTGGCCCGCGCCCGCAGGCCCGCCCGACGGCGAGGCCCGGCGGCCCACATTGTCCCTGCGGCGCCCGGCGGCCACCCGCGCGCACGCACGCCCGCACACGCCCCCTGCCCGGGCCGGCTGCGGGGCCGCCGGCCTGCCGCGCTCCTCCACGCCCCGCTCGGGCCGTGCCCTGCGGCCCCGCCGGCGCGGCTGCAAAACTTTCTCCTCATCGCGGCGCCGGCAGTGGCGGCGTCGCGGCCGCCCTGGGCTCGTCAGGCAGTCGGTCGGGAGGTCGGGCGGCGGGTCCCTCCCCTCAGCCCCACCCCGGGCCGCCGACCTGGTCCGGCTCCGATTCATAGTCGTCGTCCTCGGCGCTCACGGACATGGCCATGGCTCATGGTGGGCCCAGGCTCGTGCGCGCTGACATGGCTGGAGCGGCGCCGCCGCCGCCGCCGCCCGCCCGGAGCAGGCTCGGCTCGCCCTGGCTCGGGCTCGGGCTCGGGCTCCCGCTGCCGCGAGGAGGGAGCCGCGCCGCGCGCCTCGCACGCCCGCGCGGGAGGGGGCGGGGAGGGGCCGGCGCTGGGAGGGCCGGGGCGCTCATGCATATGCATGAGGCGAGCCAGGAAGGGGCTGGCCCCCCGGGCGGGCGGGCCAATGGCGCGGCCGCGGCGTTCGGGCCGCACACAAAGGGAGCCCGGCCTGCGGTGACACGGGGGCGGGTCTGCCGAGGGCGGTCCCGCGCGGCCGGAGCGCGGGGACTGGGGCTGCGTGGGGGCGTGCCGGCGCCCCGCCCGGCCCCGCCGCGGGATGCACATGGGTGGCTGCACGCCGCCACCGCTGCAACAGGAAATGCACGCCCGGCCTGGGGTGGGGTCTTTTGTGTGGTCCTGTGGGGCGCCTCGCCGCAGCCCAGGGGCGCACGACCACGGGGGACGGCCCTGCACGCGACGCCAGGCACGGGTCCCTGCGCCCCCGGCAGCGGGCACGCGAGCTATCGGGTTTGCACACGCTCCGGGACCAGGACCTGACGCCCGCGAACCCGGGAGCCCCATACCCGGAGCTTGCAGGCCAGCCGGCCTGGATAAGATCTGGGGGCCCAGTTTTCCCCGACGCGGACGGCTGGGCAGCGCTGCCGTCCCGACGCTGCCCCCTCTGCCTTTCCAGGTAGAGAGTCAACGTCAAACGTGAGGTGGTGCAGGCGGGACGCGGACTGTCAAAATGCCCCGGGCCCTGCCCTGAGGTGGGCACCCCACCCTCTCGGACAGCAACCCCCCCTTCCTGTGGTGCCCCAGGAGTCAGCCTAGCAAGGGTGGAGGGCGCTGCATGCCAGAGCGCAGTTCTCCTAAGGGACTGGCAGCCCCCGAGGCTGGCCCCGCAAGATGTGGGTTTCTGAATTTTTTACTGTAAAGGTTCCTAGTGCTTACTCCAACTGCAGCCCACTCCTGCAGAAAATTGTTGCTAGAAATCCAGATTGATCGTCATTCCAAAGGGAAAAAAAGAAAATCCACTGGGCATGTAAGCCAGCAGCCCTTACTCTAAAAGACCAATGACCAATGCTGTTGTAACACACGCTAAGGAGAAAGATGGCTTAGCTGGGCAGGTGGCATGTGTATCCATCTGTCCAAGGATGGATCGATGTGCACACCTGTACCTGCTCAGTTTCTTTATCCATACAATGGGAACGATTTCCTGAGCAATGGGTAACCTTTTGTAAAGGGATCAAAGCTTTTCTAAGAATAAGCCCTGAAATCAGGTGACCAACTCTGCAACGGCTAGGCCACCGGCCCGGAAATCAACGGTGAGAACACAAGGGACAGGGAGGCAGGTCATGGCCTGGGTTTTCAAAGAAGGCAGACTGTGTGGTGAAGACCTTGTAAATAAAACTCAGGAGGCTTCTAGCAGAGAGTCGGCAGGAGTGAATAAGCAAGAATGTCAGTTTTACTGAGCAGATTTTAAAGTCTGTCTGAAATTTATACACCCACTGACACTATGGAAAAAATCCCGGCAGACTTGCTCTTTACCGAAACATATCTGTTCTCGGTTTCCTTCCCCCCACCCTTATATTTTTCACAATCCACTCCAGCTTACAACAAAAACAAGCAAATGAATACTCCTCACCCCAAACTCACTCCATCCCCAAAGGTCTTAGCTTTTTAAAAGCTACCTTGTCTGAACTTAAGTCTATGTGACCTCCTAGGGGACACTCTCTACCCCATAGGAAACCTTCGAAAAAGAAAGAGCTGATAACAGGCTAATCATGCTTTCAGTTCATTGTAATTGGTCAAACCTGTAGGGGTAGAGAGACACACAAATGACATAATCATCAAGAGAAAAGTCTGTAAGCAGGACTTTCTCTCAAAGCTCTTTCCCATTACCAATCAGGAGCACAGGTTTATTTAGAACTGTCTTGGGGCTGATTTCCTTCAAGGACTCTCCAAAGCTCACTCACTTCTGTATATAAGGAAGTAAAAAGACAACAGTTCTCAATGATCGTGGCTCAAAGAAGAGAAAGGGAAAGCGTGGACAAACAGAAGCTGCAGCTAACACAAACTTCCTTTCTCACATTATGTCATTTCTAAGGCAGAAGGGGCCTCACCAGATGCCTTCACTTCACAGGTGAGGAAATGGAGGCCCAAAGAGAAGTAGGAAGTAGCTCTCAAGTCTAGGGTCCCTCCCTTAAACCATCCAGAGAGAGACTCCTTCCAGGGACCCCTTCCATTCCAATCAAAGCAATACCATCAGCTTTTACAAGGCATGTTCAAAGGGCCAGACCCAGTGCTAAGTGTGCTGTAGATATGATCTCATTTACTGCTGTGAACAGCCCTGTGAAGTACGTACCATTGTTCACCTATTTTACAGGTGAGAAGACTGAGGTACATGGCTGCAAGGGAGTGAAAGGACCTGGATCTGACCCGTAGGCGACTGGAGCCTGGGCTCTTATCCAGGCCGCTCCAATGCCTCATGCCAAAGACAAGAGAGGAGGACGCCAAATAAGATCAGTATAATAATTCAAATGACAAACTCAGACTTCAGCAGAAAAAAATTAAGTGTCCCTTACTAGATGTTGTAAATTCTATATTCTCCGTTCAGATCCAATTCCAAGGTGGGTAGGGATGGTTTTGTCTTGACTGCTGCCTGACCTGTCAAGAGCCAACTGTGGAATGAGCAAGCTACAGTTAACACATGGTAACGTGGTGGGCTCTCTCCAAACACTAAGAAGACTCCTGCCAGCCACTATCCTAACACCTCTTACAAATTCCTCCTCTGACACCTGCAAGGTGCTTCTTACTTCTATTTCTCTCAACCAAGTTTCCTTTAGTTAACTGGTAAGCACAATTATCCAACATCTGTTTTGTATTAACAGTGTGCTGAACTGTATATGAAAATGCACATTATGTCACCCCTTGCCCGCTAAAATTGCCACCTTAAAATTGAGCAATTACACTGTGCCTTTGGCTGGCCCTTTCTCCCTCTTGACCTCATCTTTGAGTGACCCTAAGAACTGAACCCCTCCCGCCTCCACTTGGCAGAGGCTTGCTTATGTTCTTAGAAAGAGCTCCCCGAGGCTGATGCCACCCAGGCAGTTGGTGCTTGCCCTGAGCCAAAAGGATCCGGAACTTTGGCCACGTGATGAGGAAATAAACACGGATGAAAGCCAAGTCCTCCTCAGTCACAACTGTCACCTGCTTCCCTGGGGGTCATTTAATTTTCTGATCTGCCTATCAGATTGTGAAACCTTAGGAATGACCCCTGGCTGCCAGGAGGTTTTGCCCAGACTTAGCCTTGTCCCAGGGCAGGGACAGGCAATGTGCTAAGGTGGAAAGGAGGAGGGAAGAGAGGTTCACCCTTAGTCACCATCCTCTCCACACCCACTCCCAGGAATGGCAGGGGAAGGGCAGACTGGGCCAATGTCCCCCTGGATTCTGGCTTACCTAAGGGGAGGGTCACTCCACCATGTGGTCCCTTTCCTTGCGCCCATGTCGCAAAGGCCAAGGATAGAGCTTGGAAACATTTTCCAGATACTCCCAGGAAGGGAAAGAGAACAGATTCTTTTTGTGTGGACACCAATGACTGGCTGGTATCACGTTTGTAAACATGCCCCTAAGCAGGGAACAGAAGTGACAGAGCAGGTGTGCAAAGGGGCACCTCCTAATACGAGTAGTACTTTATGCCTAACAAGCAATAGAAAATGCACGCTTCAGTTATTTTGCTATTATTTTACCATTTGTCTCTCTGTTCTTCAATAGATTTGCCCCCTTCAATGGCAAAAGCAGAAGCTCTTTTGGAGGCTTATTTTTCTGATATAATGCAAATAAGAGTACTTATCACGTAACATACGACTCTAAGGTTACCTGGATAAAACTGTGGTTCAAAGAGCAACAGTATGGCAGACTAAGGGCTGCAGTGATTTCTGTTAAGGAAGTTACTACTGTTATTTAATTGCTTTTTATTTCTCCCCTGGAGAGTCAGGTCACGAGCATTTAAAAACCGCAAATGTTTGTCATATAAGTCCTCTACACAGAGCAAACTTTCTGTGAAATGAGGGTTCCTCTCCTAATTAGGTCTCCTTACATTACCAAAGTCAGCCAATAAATAGTTAAATTCACTGGAAGATTTGTGACTGCGCACAGGATTTTGAAAAATTAACTAATTTAACAGGTGACTGGCATCGATCTGAGAAATGTTTTTCCACCACCCACCTCATTTTCAACACCTTTGCTGACCTCAGAAAGTTACCTCCCTTCTCTATTCGTTTCCCTACCAAAATCCACGCTAAGGCTGAGCAAGACAGTTTGGACTAGAAAAGTGGGTTCACTTTATAACTCCCCCACCTGAGAATATAAGGGGCTAAATATACATAAAATGCTAGCATAGAATTCCGGCCTACAGAGTCAAGACTTTGTAATTTAAAAATATTTTTTTGTAACAAGACCAAATCTCCATTTGGTTCCCTTGCTAACCAGAGCACCCATCACTCTGTCTAGCCCACCATTCTCAAACAAAACAAAACACAACACCCAGGACAAGTAAGATCTAAAGTTCTGTGCAACTTGGACTAAAAACAAAAGACCAAACCCAAAGATTAGTCCAAGTGAGATGACAAGGCAGACAAGAGGCAAAAGCATGTGTAAGATTGTGTTCACCACTCACACCTATTGCTCTGTCCGCAACAGCCACAAGCCAGAAACGACTCAAATACTCATTTTGTTTATGAATGGATAAACGAAAGGTGTCTGTCCCTATGATGGAATATGACTCAACCATAAAAGGAACACAGCGCTGACACATGCTCCAACGCGGATGAACCTCGAGAACTGGATGCTAAGTGAGGAAGCCAGACACAAAAGACCACCGTTGTGGGATTCCATTTATATGAAATGTCCAGAACAGGCAAATCCATAGAGACAGAAAGTAGATTAGTGGTTGCCAGGGACTGGGGGAGGGGCAGCAGGGAGTGACAGCAGATGGGGACAGGTATCCTGTTGAGGGTGATGAAAATATTTTGGAGCTAGGTAGAAGTGACGGTTGTGCAACACTGTGAATGTACTAAATGACAATGAATTGTTCACTTTAAAATGGTTGATTTTAGTCAGGTGAATTTTACCTCCATAAAAAGCATATACAGGTATGTGCCACATAAAGACATTTTGGTCAATGACTGTAGTCCCATAAGGTTATAATATTGTATTTTTACTGTACCTTTTCTGTGGTTAGATAAGTTTAGATACACAAATACTCAAGATTATGTTACAGTTGCCTACAGTATTCATTCAGTACAGTAACATGCTGCCCATGTTTGTAGCGAGGAGCTATTAGGCTATACCATATAGCCTATGTGTGTAGCAGGCAGTACTGTCTAGTTTTATGTAATTACACTCTATGATATTCACACACAGCCGCAATTGTCTAGTGACACATTTCTCAGAACATATCCCAATTGTTAAGTGACAGGTAACTGTGTATGTATCTACGTATTTTTTTCATCAGCCACATTTTCCCTAGGTTAGCTAAACTGGTCAAAATGGAGACTAAAAAAATTGTATCTAAAACTTGAAGCTGGATGCAGTAGCTCGTGCCTATACTCACAGCTACTTGGGAGGCTGAGGCAGGAGGATCGCTTGAGGCCAAGAGTTCAAGACCAGCCTGGATCTTGAACATAGAGTGAGATCTCGTCTCAAAATAAAATAAAATAAATCAATAAAACTTGGGCATGAGGAGAAGCCTAGCTCCCACCCCAGGACTTTGGGTGAACTTTCTTTGCTCTCCAAGGGTGAGAGCCATCTCCCTAGGCTCTATCATCACTCAAGAGTGATTTGTGTTCCCATTCCTGAAAAGTAATCTGGTTAAGACATACAGGCCCTAAACCCTAGGAAATGTTGAAACTAACCAAACCAAAGAGATAGTTGAACCACCTTCTAAATGAGCTGCTAACAGTCACTGTGGGGGTCTGATGGGCTCTGATAACATACACAAGGCACCTCTCTCCCTCCCCTCCCTTTCTTCCATCTCTCTCTCTCTCTCTCTCTCTCTCTCTCTCTCTCTCTCTCTCTCTCTCTGTGCCTGCTGCCCATCATTAAACTCAAAATAGAAAAAGCCTGACAAAACTCAACTGTCACCATTTGAATCAGCACTTAAACCAACTCCTTACTTTGAAAATCAGCATTTAAAGGGAAAGAAGTTAAGCATGCATGCTGCCTCTTCAGGAAGAACAGTATTTAAGAGTAGCCGCAATTGATAAGGGAAAGCTCTGCAAAAGAATCCCAGCTAATTCATATGGGAGGAATGACATTCTCCAAAGATCATTTGTCATCTCCTGATAAAATTATTTTTTTAATTTATATAAATTTTTCAGCTGGCCTTGTACTCCTGGGCTCAAGCAGTCCTCCCACCTCGGCCTCCCGAGTAGCTGGGACTACAGGCGTGTGCCACTACGCCAGCTCCTGATAGCATTATTGATACAGCAAAGAATGATCAACAGGTGTGGAAACCATCAATGAATGGGCCGGGCAGCAACCACACCCAGACTCTCTGGAGGGAAGAGGGAAGAATGGTAACTGAATAACAAGTGATCAGACTGCCCCAAGCCTTTATCAACTATGATGTTTACTTTAGTCTAACCAAGCCTTTAGAACTAATTTCCAGCTTACAGAAATTGCAAGATATAAACTAGGTGACACTGCAAGGACACATATGCTGGGCTTGGATGCTGTGCAGGACACATGGCTCTTGTGTTTTCTACAAATCAAAGTCCTGAGAACAGTCTAGAATAAAAGAGACAGTTCAGAACAAATTCAATGTGTGCTCCTGGGTTGGATCCTGGTTTGGACAAAGCAGCTGTGAAGAATCATTTGGGAAATCTGAATGTGACAGTGCATTGGGGGTATTAAAGAATTATACACTTTGTTAGATGTAATCATGTTATTTTGGTTACACAGAAAAAGATTCTTCCTTTTCAGAGAGGCAAACCTAAGTATTTAGGCTGGGCGTGGTGGGTCATGCCTGTAATCCTAGCACTTTGGGAGGCTGAGGCGGGAGGATGGCTTGAGGTCAGGAGTTCGAGATTAGCCTGAGCAAGAGCAAGACCCCCGTCTCTACTAAAAATAGAAAGAAATTAGCCAGGCAAGTAAAAAAAGAAAAAAATAGAAAAAAAATTAGCTGGGTGTGGTGGCGCGTGCCTGTAGTCCCAGCTACTTGGGAGGCTGAGGCAGGAGGATCGCTTGAGCCCAGGAGTTTGAGGTTGCTGTGAGCGAGGCTGACGCCAGGGCACTCTAGCCGGGGCAACAGAGTGAGACCCTGTCTCGAAAAAAAAAACCTAGGTGTATTTAGGGGTGGAATGTCATGATGTGATGTCCATAGTTTTCTAAAGAATAAAGTGAGTTAAAAAGAAATGCCTCCACTTCACACCCAGGAGGAAGGCTAATTTCAAAAAAAGAGAAAATAACAAGTACTGGAGAGGATGTGGAGAAACTGGAACCCTTCTGTTCTGTTGGTGGGAATGTAAAATGGTGCGACTGCTATGGAAAATGGCATGACAGTGCTCAAAAATTCAACACATCAACTGCCATGTGAGTTGTATTTAACTCATGCTAGTTTTGAGCCCGGGGCCTTGTGAAGATAAGAATGTAACTCACATGTCTTCACCCTGGGAGCCGAGAAAAATATTTTTCAAGTCGCATATAACTCACACACAGAAAACAATAAAATATAACAAAATTTTCATTACATTAGAAAGGGTCACTTTGTTTTCAAAGATTTTATTCTATTTTCATAATGATACACTGTGGCCCCAAGGAAAATAAATTTTTTTCTAGTGTGGCAGTCAGTGTGTTAAACAGAATTACCATATGATCTAACAATCTAATCTCACTTCTGGGTATAGACTCAAAAGAATTGGAAGCAGGGACTGAAAAAAATGTTTGTGGTAGGAGAAACCCAAGTGTTCACTAATGAATGAAGAATACACGAAATGTGGTATATGTATGCAATAGAACACTATTCTGCCTGAAAAAGAAAATTCTGACACATGCTACAACATGAATGAAACATGAGGACATTATGCTGAGTGAAATAAGACATTCACAAAAAGACAAATACTACATGATTCCACTCATATGAAGTACCCAGAGTAGTCAAATTCAGAGACAGAAAGTAGGATGGTGGGTGCCAGGAACTGGGGAAGGGGAAATGGAAGGTTAGTGTTTAATAGGGACAGTTTCAATTAGGGAAAACGAAAAAAGTTCTGGAGACAGACGGTGGTGATGGTACAATATGAATGTACTTAAAGGCATTGAATTGTATACCTAAAAATGGTTAATATAGTCAATTTTATGTTATGTGTATTTTAGCACAGTTTTTTAAATGTGAGGAAAAAAACCCAAAATACTAAGAAATAAGGCTCGTGCCTATAATCTCAGCACTTTGTGAGGCCAAGAAGAGGGAACTGCTCTAGGCCAGGAGTTCGAGACCAGCCTGCGCAGAATAGCAAGACCCCGTGCCTCTATAAAAAAATTTTTTTTAATTACCCAGGTGTGGTGGTGCAGCCCAGCTACTAGAGAGGTGGAGGTGGGATCACTAGAGGGCAAGTGAGACCATCCTGAGGGACATACTGAGAGCCATTTCTACAAAACATAAAAAAAGTAGCCAGGCATGGTGATGCAGTCCCAGCTACTTGGGAGGCTGAGGCAAGAGGATCACCTAAGCCCAGGAGTTGGAGGTTGCAGTGAGCTATGCTCTTGCCACTGCAATGCAGCCTGGGCAACAGAGCTAGATCCCATCTCCAAAAAAAGAAAGAAAGAAAGAAAAAAGAAACAGCACCCTCTCCTAGAAGAATCGAACAGTTGGGAACACTCAAACAGATACACCTCCTTCCCACATGGGCTCCACAGCCAGTCCACTCCTGCCATCTTGTCTCATAAACATTAACCAAAAGAAGAAAAAACCTAAATAGCCAAAAAAAAAAAAAAAAAAAAAAATTCCTTTTTATAAGTGAGATTATCTCTGAATCTTTCCAAACAGCTTTCCTGTTCAGTTATTTCCATCCATTGGTGGGGAAGGACAGTGACGTAGAGCTGGTTTTACCACAGCTGTCACTCTCACCTACTGTCTTTGTGCGTAATTAAGGTTCCCCCCTTGTCCCATTGAATACACCAACTTTGTAAAAGCAAAATTAAACAATGAAAATATTTCACCTCTCTTCACCCAATCTTGCCCTTTTTTCCTTAGATCACCTAAATTTGCAGAACAGGTTATCTGACAGCATCATTTGGTAGAACACACATCCACTTTCCTAACAAAGCCAAATTAGAGAGAGACAGAGAGAGAGACAGACAGACAGACAGACAGACAGAACATGACAACTTATTCCCAATGTCAATAATCAAGTGTCCTCTTTTAAAATGGGAAACGGTTATATGCTATTGTTCCTTTTTAAAATAAGAAAAAAAAAATGGGAAACAGGCCAGGCGATGTGGTTCACACCTGTAATCCCAACATTTTGAGGGGCTGGGGTGCGAGGATCACTTGAGCCTAGGAGTTTGAGACCAGCCTGGGCAACAAAGCAAGACTCCTGTCTCTACAAAAGTAAAAAATTAGCTGGGCATGGTGGCATGTGCCTATAGTCCCAGCTACTCGGGAGGCTTGAGACTGGAGGATGAGCCCAGGAGTTGGAGGGTAGCTTGGGCAACAGAGTGAAACCCTGTCTCAATCAATCAATGAAATGGGAAATATACAAAGTCCAAAGGATAAACCATGGTTCCAGCAATAAAGCCACGAGAATGGCAAGCAATCACTTCCACCGTCTGCCTGGCCTTCTAATTACTCCACCAAAGGCAGGAGCCCTCAGTATCTCAATTGCTTTCCAAGAATTTGTCTCCGGCATCATTAACACAGCCAGCTGGGCAGGTTATCAGACTGAAAAAGAAATCCTTGGCCACTGACTTTAATTACAGGTTATTTCAGCTGAATGCTGCCTTACAGTTCTAGTAAAGTGGTTCTAAAATGATTCAGATAATGCTGAAAAATTCCAGGTAGGGTAAGACCTTCCTAAGTTCAGCGGGATAAAGGGGGATCCTAAATTTGAGGTACAAAAGGCTCTAGGGAACCTAAGACCAAGGAAGTCTTCTTAGTTCTCATCTAATGAGTGTTCCTTTAACAGCTGGCTGGGACTGGAACACAAAAGTTAAATAAGGAGCCAGGAAGTCACCAAAGAGGACCCAGCAGCATGTGGAGAACAAAGAGATGAAACTGACTGAATGCGACTTCATCTTTCAGAAGCTCTGGGAAGATCTTGCAACTGAGTTCATCCACTCAGGCAAATACTTCCTGGGCACGTGCTACGTGGGAGCAATCTTGCGTGGACAGGATGCCAAAATGGATTAGGAAAAAAATTATTAAGATGAGCTCCAGCCCCAAGAAACTAGTGGAGGCTCAGTTCAGATACGTTCACAGTTAACAAAAAAGCAGAGTAGAATGTGGAAGTCCAGTGGGAAGAGAAACGAGGGAAGGGCATCTGCCAGGATCGCGGCAGGAAGCGGACAGCACCCCAGCACCCTCACACCCGTTCACGCAGGGGAGTTTAACTGTGGCTCAATTTGCGAGTGTAAATAGGGTTAAGGGAAACCAACAAGGCCTGGTGGTACAGCCCAAGCCTAGGGACAGTGAGGCGCCTAGCCAACAGGCTAGGGGAGGGAACCGTAATCAGGGACACAGAGAGAGAAGCTGGAGAAGGCCACACGATAGAGGCCAGGTCCTCTACAGATGCAAACAGTCAACCTGCAGTGAGTGATCCCACAGGGAGGACACCGAGAAGTAACAGCCCCGCCTTCCCGCCTCTCACCTTACCATCTCCCGCCAGAAGCCAGAGAGACACAGGGAAGCCCTTTGATGCAGCCCCTGGCAGGCTGAAGAGGCTGCAGAGGGGCCCCAGGAGGCACTGGGAAGAGGCCCAGCCCAGGAAGCTCCCTGGCGAGGAGGGGATTAGGCTGGGCCCAGCGTGGACAGAATCTGCGTGTGGGAAATGAGAAGGCGGGTACTCCGAGAGCGCAACGCGTGTGAGCACAGAGGCAGGCAAGTCGATGGAAAATTCGGGCAACGTGGTTCCCCTGCAGTGCAGGCAAGAGCAGAGGAAATCGTGAGCGCCCAAGGCCAGGCTGAGGATGTGGGAGAGGCTTTCAGGAAAGGTGGAGAGTCACTGAAGGTCTGACAACAAGTCCACCCCAAAATTCACACAGCCGAGTCCCAGCCCCTAATCCCCCAGGCTGGGACACACACAATGTGACTGTATTTAGGCAACTTTGCAGAGGGGATTAAGTTAAAATGAGGTCATTAGGGTGGGGGCGTGATCCACTATGACCAGGGTCATAAAATGGGAAAATCTGGACACAGGGACAGAGGGGAGACAGGTGAAGACACAGGGACACGACGGCTACCTACAAGCCAAGGACAGCGGCCTGGAGCAGAGCCTTCCCCACCCACAGCCCTCAGATGCAACCAGCCTGAAGACACCCTGACCCTCGACTGCTGGTGAGACAACAGATTTCTGTTGCTTGAGCCACCCAGTCTGTGGTACTTTGTTGCAGCAGCTGACACAAGGGAGTAGTGTGAATTTGAGCAGCTAGTTAGGTCTGACAGCCGGGCGACTAGAGGGGACTGAACCTGCAGAAAACAGTGGCAGCACCAGGTCGAGGATGCTGAGAAGCATTCTGACACCTCCTCTCGCCCCAACGGCAGAATCACCCCGACTCCTGTCAGTTCTGCTCACCAAATATATCTGGAACCCAATCTCTTCATGGCCACTGTCACCATGCTAAACCAAGCCACCGCTAAGAGCCATTAGCCACAGCGTCCTAGCCAGCCTCTCCCTCCACGATGCCCCAACTTCAAACTATTCTCAGTCTTTAAAAGGTTTCACTGAGGGCTGGGGGGCGGGAGGACAGGGGTGAGTGTTAAACAGGTACGGCATTTCTGAGGTTTCTGTCTGGGCTGATGAAAAAGCCCTGGGATGGACGGCACTGATGGCTGCACGACACCGTGAGTGCACACGACGCCACCAGACTGTACACACTGTAAATATGGGTGAGATGGTAACTTTCATACAACCTGTATTTTACCACAATTAATAAAAAGTGCCAAAAGGCCGGGCGCGGTGGCTCACGCCTGTAATCCTAGCACTCTGGGAGACCGAGGCGGGAGGATCGCTCAAGGTCAGGAGTTCGAAACCAGCCTGAGCAAGAGCGAGAACCCGTCTCTACTAAAAATAGAAAGAAATTAATTGGCCAACTAAAAATATATAGAAAAAATTAGCCGGGCATGGTGGCACATGCCTGTAGTCTCAGCTAGTCGGGAGGCTGAGGCAGGAGGATCGCTTGAGCCCAGGAGTTTGAGGTTGCTGTGAGCTAGGCTGACGCCACGGCACTCTAGCCCGGGCAGCAACAGAGTGAGACTTTGTCTCAAAAAAAAAAAAAACAAAAAAGAAAAGGCATCTCTAAACAGAAATGCACATAAAACAAGGTTATGTATTGATGAGTTTAGGAAAATGTGACCAGAGGCTCTTAGGAACCTAACCCTGCAGAGCAAGGATTCAGTGTTGGCCCACGCGGTGCTCAGGGTGACTTTTCCAGCAATGAGAATTGGCTGTAATTCTTTGTTGCTTGTTTTCGTTCCTTCCTTCTATTCATTCGTTCCACAAATGAGTCAATAACATGTACGTGAATAATACAGGGCTCCATGCTAGGTATTAGGTGGAGAAGAAACAGACCTACCCTTTGTCCTGGTGGAGCTTACAGTTGAGGGGAGGTGTAGACAATTAACAGGCAGAAACACAAATGTATAGTAAGCCAGCGTGGCCAGTGCCATGTGGGAAAATAAAAGGGGGTGCCATGGGCAAGGGCCACCTACGGGGTTTTCAGCAGGGGTGGTGGTGTCGGGGGGAGGCTTTTCAACATATATTACTGATCCATTACCATTGAACTTACAGAAAAATCATCAACAAAACATACAAAACTTTGAAAAATGTGGCACTGCATAGACCACGAACAGGACACTTGTTTGCAGTGTAAGAGCTGAAATGAGATACAAAGTGTTGCCTTGTTCATCACAAAAGTGGTATGAATATAGATTTTGGGGTTACAAATAAATTTTATCAAGTAGGCTAATTTTCAAATACAAAATCTATGAATAATGAAGCTTGACTATACTCTAAGCCCCAATTTTTATCTTTTCCAAGGCCATGTTAACAGGCTAGAACTTTTACCTACAAAAAGCCAGCAGGTAAAGCTACGTCCCATCCTGCCAACATCTCAGGAGTGGTGGGACTCTAGAAACTTCCACTTTCTGGCTTCAATTTACTCCACTAAAAGAGGGTGAGGAAGGCTTTGGTGGGATCCTTATCATTGGGCTCACCCACAGGTTCATCTTCTATAGGCATTCTTTTATCAGAAGTTTTTGTTACACTCCAAAGAACTTCCCAGACTCCATACTCTATGAATGACTTAACCATTACTTAAAGCCCTTTGGATTCTAGATCAGGAACCCAGATATATATATTTTTTTTCTTTACAGAGCTCCCCTAGAGCTGCACCCTTCCAACATCAGCTTGTTTCTCCTTTCTTTGCTCTCCCGGCCTCCACACCCCGGCCCTGTGGCTGCCAGCGCCTCCCCATCCCTGTGCTGAGCTATACCATCCCTCTCTCGGAGGCTGCTCTCCCATGAGGCTTTTTCAGGAATGGACATCTGACACCTTTGGCCTGGACACCCTCTCCTCCTACCCTGTCCCAGCAGGGGAGCCCATGGTCTCAGCTGCCTTCAACCCCCAGAGCACATTCTAAGGCAACCGTCACCCCCCAGCCCCGGAAAGGGCCTGGAGCTTCCCCATTCTAGGGGAATGAGGAAGACATTTAAAGGAGAAGCAGCTTCTTAAACCAGCCCTCGCCCCCAGTTCAGCACAGCCACAACTATTTCAAGGAAATTAAGTCACTCAGGCCCTCACTTGAGATTAAGTTTTGCACAAGCAAATAATAATTTAGGGATGGGAAATGTCTCTACACCATTCAGCCCACTCCCTGCTCCCAAGTCCTCGATTTCTATAGGGAGCATCAAACGCCCTCCGAGTGGGCAGATTCAAAGTTATTGCTTACTTATAAACCGTAATTCTGAGAAACGATAATAGCTACCACTGACTGATGGCCTACTATAGAGGCGTTTTACAGACAGCATCTCTCAGCAACCCTGCAAGAAAGGCACTATTAGCTCCTTTTACAGATGTATAAACTGAGGCTTATACTTGCCCAAGTCAGTGGCAGAGGCAGGATTCAATCCCCAGGCGCATCTGACTCTAGCGGTGCAGACAGTGACCCGGGAAGCATTTAGAAAGTACAGCTTCCCAGGCCTCACTCCAAACCCACTGAATCACAATGTCTGGGCTGGGGCCCAGGAAGCTGTATTTTTTTAACAAGTTCCCCAGGTGAAGCTGATGCCACCAGCCTGAGGGCAAGTTCCTCATTAGATCGCACTGCCTCCCTAGGAAATCCCGAGCAGGTAACAGTAAAGGGCAGCCATTATCTCCAGCCTCCTCCTCCTCCCCAATGGTACATCAGCAACTTAATTACCCTGGGCTGCCAGGACCCAGAGCAGGGCAGAGAGCAGAGCAGCAGGAAGCATAGGGGCCTCTTCTACTGAGTTATGTGCCTCTCCCTCAGCAAAAGGCTGCATATCACTCCCGAGGGACCCCAGACTGCTCAGGCCTTCCAGAGCTGAGTGACCAACTGCGGAGGAAGGGGAAGAGAAACAGGGCAGGGCCGAAGGGTTCCTGTGTGAGCCCGTGAGGTCCCCGTAAGGAAGCTGATCCAATAACCACTGAAGAGGGCTGTCCCCAAGTCCCGGCCAGGGTACTTGTCCCACACACTTCAGCCTCTCTGTTCCTGTACTCCAGAGAAATTGCCAATAATTGAAATTCAAGTGGCAGCCTGGTTGGGCCACTAGAGATAATGGATGAAGAAGCAGGAGGCATCAACAGGCCTGCTCGCCAGGGGCAGCTGTGGACCAGCCTCGCCTCCTTCCTCAGTTTCCTTCTTTGGGAAGGAAGCAGCAAACCAGCCGGCAGGCATGTCTGGCTGGTGAGCAGAAGGTCAGCTCACTAATAAGGCAGAGGTCGGAGGCCGGGCCTCAAATAAGCCCAGTCCCCTCCCCCTTGCCTCGAAGGTCACAGACAGGCCCCCCACATCCTGCCAACTGGTCATAAAAGGAAGCGGCCAGAGTGTAGACAGATCAAAACAAATCCAACACCACTCGTGGAAACGGCTAATCGGGTGAAGGGTGACGGATGCTGATTCGGTAGCATCTTGAATTTGAAGGACACCACATCAGAAATGACCTCACGGGGCCTAATCAGTTCCAGAAAAGGGCTTTGTTCTCCTGGAGGGAAGGTGGGAGATCAAAGCATGTCTTGCTAATCATCATTTAGCATTAATTACTTGTTAAGTAACCCGACCCAGATCAAATACCACTCCCTACCTCGTGGCCTGACAGCCTCAGTGGGCACCCTTGATCTTTCAACCCAGCCTGCATCCAACTGGGAGGAAGCCAACTGCGAACCTGGGAACCGAGAGACCCCAGGCGGCCCAGGCAGTCAGACATTTAGTTACTTCTTCCTCTCCTGTTAACTTTTTAACCCCACCAGCCAGGAAACGCATAAATACAGCAGGGGCCTCCCCTCCCCCTCCCTGCCACATTTCGTTGGGCTCCTCCCCACGCAGTGACAGAAACACGCACAGCTGGGGGCCAACGTCCTACTTCCCAGTGTGGAGTACTGGCTGAGCCCCGTTTCCTCAAATGCACCACAGAGGTACTACTGTCCTCCTCCCAGGCTCGTGGAAAGGATAAAGTAAAACCTAAAATCCGTGTCTAGAAGCCGGTGCGTACACCGAGGACCAACACCCCAGAGGGTTGCAGCTGGGGGGGGGCGGGCACTTATTTCTAGAGCTGGGTGAGGGGCCCGTGGTATTCACTCTTCTTCTTTATACCTTTTGGTGGCTCTAAAATAATTCAGAACCAATTTTATTTATTACTTATCCAGAATGAACTGATTATATTATAAATGACTCATTATGTGAATTGTGTCCCCGCCCCCCAAATTTGTGTGTTGAAATCCTCACCCCCAGTGCCTCACAATGTGATGACCTCTGGAGAAAAGATGATTACAGAAGTCATTCAGTTAAAATGGTGTTGCTGGAGTGGGCCCGATCCGGCGTGAATGGTGTCCTTGTAAGAAGAGATTAGGACACAAACATGAAGACAGAGAAGACAGCCAACCATAAGCCAAACAGAGAGGCTTCAGAAGAAACCAACCAACACCTTGATCCTGGACTTTTTGCCTCTAGCACTATGAGGAAATGAATTCCTGTTGTTGAAGCCACCTAGTTTGTGGTACTTTGTCATGGCAAATTAATACAGGTTGAAATAAATTTTATAAAACATAAGGCAAATTAAAAAGGCTGCATGTGCACATCTATAATAAAAAAGAATGATGTTAAGTGTTGGTGAGGGTATGAAGAAAGTGGAACCCTGCTACACTACTGGCAGAAATTTTAAATGGTACAGCTGCTATGGGAAACAGTCTGGCGGTTCCTCAAAAAGTTAAACATACAGTTACCATGGGATCAGTAATTCCACTCCAAGGGTACGTACTCCAGAGAAATTAAGACATATGACGCTGGGTGTGGTGGCTCACGCCTGTAATCCTAGCACTCTGGGAGGCCGAGGCGGGAGGATCGCTCAAGGTCAGGAGTTCCAAAGCAGCCTGAGCAAGAGCAAGACCCCGTCTCTACTAAAAATAGAAAGCAATTAATTGGCCAACTAAAAATATATAGAAAAAAATTAGCCAGGCATGGTGGCGCATGCCTGTAGTCCCAGCTACTCAGGAGGCTGAGGCAGGAGGATCGCCTGAGCCCAGGAGTTTGAGGTTGCTGTGAGCTAGGCTGATGCCACAGCACTCTAGCCCGGGTAACAGAGTGAGACTCTGTATCAAAAAAAAAAAAAAAAAAAAAAAAGGATTTTATGTCCACATAAAATCCTGTACACGATATGTTCACAATATCATTATTCACAATAGCCAAAAGGTAGAAACAACCCAATTGATCCTCAACAAAGGAATGGATGAACTAAATGTGATCTATCCACACAACAGAATGTTACTCAGCCGTATAAAAGAACGAAGCACTGACACGTGCTACAACCTGGATAAACCTTGAAAGCATCAAGCTAAGTGAAAGAAGTCAGATACAAAAGGCTGCATAGCGTA
>CAUYRT010047717.1:0-61994 GCA_963574885.1 Lepilemur ruficaudatus
GCGCATGCCTGTAGTCTCAGCTACTCGGGAGGCTGAGGCAGTAGGATTGCTTGAGCCCAGGAGTTTGAGGTTGCTGTGAGCTAGGCTGATGCCACGGCACTCTACAGCCCGGGCAACAGAGTGAGACTCTGTCTCAAAAAAAAAAAAAAAAAAAAAAGATTGTCAAACTGTCAGAGATAAAAAAAATACCACAGATAATCATTTCTGGTGAGGGTTTAGGAAACGTGATCATCTTAGTATCTGATGGGGCAATGCAAATTTGGAAAATCTTTCTAGAGAGTGATTTAGGATAGCATATGTCAAAATCCTTAAAAATATGCAGATCCTTTGATCCAGTCATTTCACTGCTAAGAACTGATTTTTCCTGGAGGTGTATTTGTAAAGATAAAAATTCATGCAGTTTTGCTTACCACAGCATTTTTAAAAAAGGAAAACAAACTGTTTACCAAAAAAAAAAACTAAGTACCTTTTGATATATCCCTAATAAACAATGCTATAAAACTATTAAAAATTATTTTGTCATAAAAATTTTGTTATCTAAAAATATATGGCAAACGGATATTAGGCTAACAGAAAGCATTGCAAAGCCATTTAGCAGGCTCTGGAACCCAAGTACCCAGGTTTGGGTCCCAACTGTACCTTTTATTACCTGTGCATTCTTAGGCAAGTTATTTAACTTTTCTGATTCTCAATTTAGTCATCTAAAGCAGATACAGTAGTAATCTCAGAAAAATGTTCCGAGGGATAAATTAGTTCATAAATATAAAGGAACAGTGCTTAATATGCATTAAGTACTAAATAAAACTTTGCTGTTATCAATAAGTATTATATAGATTTAACTTAAAATGTTACTTTTACCATAATTCTCTTCCCTATCAATGACACAGAGTGGCTTCTAGGGTGTAGAGATTAAGTCAAAGCACTTCCACTTAGCAGAAAACTCACCCTGTTTTAAAGAGTAAACATGCAATCCCTTGTGAGTGGACATACCCAGATGCCTTCGGCTCTCCTGTGGCACTTCTCTCCGGCACTCCTGCTAGATGTGGATCTTCAACTGCCTTCTTATCTTTCTTGCATTTGTGCCCCAAAGCTGTTCTGATTACTAGTGCCAAGCCCTTCCTCTACTCATCCAGACTACACCTGGCCTTCAGCACTCATAGGTCAAGTTTCCCCAATAAATATTTCTCTCCCCTCTCCAGACTGTGGAAATTATTGAAAGAAAATTCTGACATTAAATCCTATACCATACTTTCTGGACCTTACTACCTACTCCCCTAGAGATATGATTATCTGATTTCCTCTAAAAAAATGTCCCCCAAAATGGACACAATGTGCCTTCCCTCAGGACTCTTCTTAGCACTCAATATCAATTCTCTATATACACAGATTTAGCCATGCATTTACAATATAAGTTTAAAGCACACCAATACTTAAATGTACATCCAGACTTATGGCATCTGTGGTCCAATCTGCAGGAGTATTAGTTTCTCAGGAAGCAATTTCAGAAGGCTTCCAGACTGATTTTGATTGAGATGAAGAGCCCAGCCTCACACAATAGCAGGAATCAAATGGGAAATTTGTGAAATAAGATGCCTTCCTGAGATTTATGTCACGCTGTTCCTGTCTTTACAGAATCCACAGATTTTTTTGTACATTACAGAACTGTGCTTTCACTCTCATATAAAAACGAAGGTGGAGAACATTTCAGAAAGAGACGTGCAGTGTGCATTAGTTCCTAGGTTGTCTGAAGGCTTAGGAAGTCAGAATAGTCTCCATTCAATCAGAACAAATAATTTGATATACCTGGTGGTTGCAGGGACCCTGAGAATTTCAAAGTCTAGCAAAACCTGATCAACTCTCCAAAGAGTTCTTCAGTATCTTCTCAGACTAATTACAAATAACTTCCCATTTATCTGATCCAAGTGACAATATCAAATCACATTATGTTCATGTGGGAAGTAATCGAAAGGTTACTCTTTAGCTCTGAATTCAAAAGTTGGTCAAAAGTCTAATATTTTCAAAACCTATATCATTTTGAGAAAGTGAGTAAAATTACACTTTTCTATCTTTCAAATGAATCAAATGGCATCTTTTATAGTATTTGTAAGGTACCTGGGTTTCTACTATGACGTTGAAGGAACAAATTAAAAGCACAAGGTTGAGAGATACAATGTGGCAGATTTCAAACAGGAGAGCCGAGTACTTCACTACCATACCTTTTTTTTTTTTCAAATAAGGATTGAAATAATAGGAAATAATAGGAGACATATGCTGATGGGTAAATACAACTGAAAAAAAGACGGCGATGTAAAGCAGTATTCCAGATGAACAGCAGTTACGGACCCATTTGTCTACAAATCCATCCTTCCATATATTAATTCATTCATTTTTTTTAAAAAAAGTTTCATTGAGCAACCTTTGTGCATCTGTGTTCTTTCCTAGGAGCTGAACAAGCAGCATAAACAAGGCAGATGCAGTCCCTGAGCTCAAAGAACTTGTAGTCCAGCAAAGGAAGAACACATCTGACGGTCTCATTCGTTCATCAGGAATTAATGAGGAAGCACAAGAAGTCACTAGAATGGGAATATCTTGGGGAAAAAGGAAAAAAAAAATTGTTGGCCTCTCTTAGGACATTTTCACTTTTCCGCTTCTGTACCTGTCTTAGCTCCCAAAGGAAAAATGTGAGCTCCTCAAAAGTAGGTTCTCTATGGGATCCATTTCCATATTATGTAGCATCTCGCAGAGCTCCCTGACTTATAAGCTGCAAACTACACCCAGGTACATGTATTTTACTGTTATATTTGCTATATTTATTAAGTATATATTCAGTAAACATTTTTAATGCAACAAATTCATATAATTGGCTCTACTCTTGCACCACTCACATATTACAGAATCCCTTGAACTCTGGCCACTACACTGACCACTCTGTGTCCCATGGTCAGAGTTTTCCTTTCAGTTCTCGTCCTGTTTTACCCCACGAGGTTCCTTCTTGCCCCTCCTATACTCCTGCAACACCGCCACTTAACTATGTTGATGTTTTTTTTTTTTTTTTTTGGTTTCCAAACTATTTTTTGGCAGCAGGGCCCTTTATTCACATGAAACATTATATAGAATCCTAGACGAGAAGACAGACAAGTACACAGCTATCTGGATTGAGACCAGGGTGAGGTGGCATGCAGAACCCTTCGGGAGAGGCTTCCCACACACTTTCCTGCATCAGGGCCTGAAGAATCTGCAGGAAACAATCTGCAAACCACAGCTTTAGGCCACACCTGTGAGGAGCAGTAGAGCCCGCTGGGTCTCCTGACCAACCAGTACAATCTGTTTGAAGCTCATGGAGTGGTGGAATGTCATCTTGAAGACCCGCTGCCCACTGGACTGCAGATAGACCTCAACACAGTCACAGGCCTGGCTGCCAGTTGTACCTACCACCCCGGGCTGCTCCCGTGTGGCCAGGACGTAGAGGTATTTATGGTAAACTGTGTCACATCTTGGGTCTGAGGCAAAATCCTTGGCTCCACGACACAACACAACAATTATTTGGCTCCTTTTTCCTCTGTTGATGACCCTGTTCAATTGAATTCAGTTCACTGCAATTTAATACAGTGCAATTACTATTTGAGTAATTACTGTGTACCGGATACAACTATCACCTCATTTAGAATACTCTAAAATCCAGCCCTCAGCTACATGATGGATCTGACCCACAAGAGTTTATTGGTCATCATCTCCTGGGTAAACTACAATCTTGTCATTCGCAGCAATGCTCAAATTAAACTTATCATGTTACTTAGAAAGTAAAAACCTATCTACTTCTTACTTAGGTTAAGGTAATGAAGTCATCTATGTATAAATCATTTTGCTGAGTTTAACTATTTCCTCAAAATTTCCCTGTAATAAATCTTACTTTTATTCTACATACAACTTAGCTCCAATCACAAAATGCCTTTAACTTGCCTGATGTTTTTTACAATCTCTTCCACTCCAAACTCTGCAGCATATAGTGCTAGGTAATAAAAGTAAGTTAAACTTAATGACACTCAACTCCCACAGAAGTACAGGCAGATCCCTCAGTTTAGGTAATTCTGGCTTGGAGGGCAGTACCTTCATGTTGCTGTCTCATGTGCACTACTGCTATGCATGTGTCTACATGCCAGGGACAGTGAAGGTCTTCTTGAGTGCTACGTGATTTCTTATCTAACTATTCTACCCCCTAGGTGTGTTTACCTCTGTCATTTTGGTTATTAAAGTTTCCACTTTTTCTTTCTACCTTTTAGACTCTAGTTTAAGTTATACCTTCTTGAAGATTATATGCCATGGTGAAAAATAAATTGTAAATGAGAAAGAAAGAAAGAGAATGGTCTTTAGATACATACAGACTTCAATTAAATTCTGTACCCACCGCTTTCCTTGTACTTTGACCATTGACAAATTTCTTAAATTGTCCACTGCTCTAAGGGGGGGAATATTTCTCTTCAGAATGAAGATAATACCCACTTTGTATATTAAAGTGTTTATATAGCATTATTTGATTGATGTAAGTGTGAAAATTCATGGGGATGCTGGGTTTCAACTCTTTGGGAATTCTGGAGATTATTGGTTAAAATCTGGACCTAGAATGAGTCATTCAAAACATGATTGTGATTCTAAGAAAGAAGAGGTTGCCTAGACAGAAAAAAAAAAAAAAGTATATATTTTCACCAACTTTCATTGTAACTTGATAAGTTTGCAAGCTTATCAAATTCTATATTTCTACCTTCACAAACCTCCTACTCCCTGGGAGACAGATAATTTCCAAAGTATCCAGGCACATTTCATTCCTGGAAACCACTTTGTCCCAGCCTCTAACTCGGACATCACGTTATACATTTATGCTGGGACTGAAATTCCAAGTAAAATCGTGGCTACTGATTTAAGTGGTGGCCCTTAAATGAGTTGTAGGAGTAACGAACTCTATTGGTTTTAGATTTTGACAGGTTAATTCTGGCAAAGGATTAAATGCATATTCCTTAGGCTCCCTTCCATATAGTAAAACAAACAAACAAAAAAACAAAAGAACAAACTTAAAACACATGAACAAAACCAGGTAGCAGAAACAATTTCCATCAAGATTAAAAGACCCTGGAAACTTGGTAAACATTTACGCCTATCCACTGAACCTCCAGCTAATGATCTTAGAAGTTGGACAAGTTAAAAAGAGCCAGTCAAGTCCATGTCTGTCCTACTCAGCAACGTACTACAAAATATTAACCCCAGATTGACCTCTTTCTATTGAATGACTAAATTAAAAAATGAATGCCTAAGAAAATATCGGACAACATAAAATTATATGAAGATTCTAAAGGATAATCTAAAGCTTTAAAAATACTCTAAGAAGCAGAGGAAATCTCAGCATCTATGCTGATTTCTTAATAAAATTAAAACATAAACACACAATATACAAAATAAAGAAACAAGACATATGATTAGGAGACCTGAAGGCATCTAAATTGCACAGCTAATCCAAATTCAGTATTTTTATTCTGCTATATTTCTACTGGTTTTGTATTTATTGTCAGAAAGCTTGGGTTTTCTTAAACTTGATATAAAAAGAGAGTTTTTGTCATTGATATTTGATAATTTTCCATGCTTTGATTCATCTGAAAATTTATCCCAACTCTCTCTTTCATAATTTCCTAAAAGTTTATATTCTGTACCCTTTATTATTTTCTAGTGTTTACATAAAAGTATCCTTTCTTAATACTCTTCTGTAATTTCAGTTTAATTTTACTAGGTATGAAAGTAAAGAAAAAAGGGCTCAGTTTGCAATCTTGATCTAACTCCTCTATCATACATTAATTTTGTATGCAGGAAAACAATAAATGTTACTTTTAAAGTATTGCAATGATTAAAAATGAATTTAAAAAGGTAGTTTTTACTTATGTGAAAAACCAGCTACGTAGAACACCTCACTTCCCGGTGATGATCAATATAATGAGGCATTTCTGTGCCATGAAAAAAAAAGCTTGCTGTAGAGAATTGTTTTTGAAACTCAAAGCGTAAATTCTTTAATTTTTCATAATTTGTTTTTTTTCCACTTTATGCTGTTCTAAAAAGAGAAATGTAGGTTTTTGTTTTTTTTTTAACAAGATTTGTAATAACACAGTAAATGTGTGGCTCTCTTTCATGGGTATCAGGGTCAATATTTAATTTAAATATCAAATATTTATTATGCCACAATTGGGGAGACAGTTAGTAGCAAAATATCAGTTCTAACGCAGTATTTCAAATCCATTCCAAACTGAAAAAAACTATAGTGCTAATATTAATTGCAAAACCTTTGCCAAATGAGATTAAAGTATAAGCCATATTAAAACATTTGATGTGCACTGCAGCTAAATATGTCATGTCTTTAGAAAACGTTGCATTCTCTATATCCCACTAATAAAAATCCATATCATTGTTATTGTTCAGTCCCAGATACATAAAAACTGTTAGGAATAAACACACATTTATCTGATACTTACCTCAAGCACATTACCACCATTTATTGTAGTTACCTGTTTACATATATATGTATATATATGTATGTGCACATATATCTATATCTATATCTATATCTCTCTCTATATATATAGATATCCTTGCTTTTTTCACCTTTCCCTACAATAACTAAAGCATAATATTCCAAATATTGTCTTCTTGTACTAAACCCCACTCCCACCCACTGTTCTCCGCTCTGTACTATAGGGGCTAGAAGACTAGAAACTACATTTTTGGATGTCTTAACCAGTTGGATTCTGATTATATCCAACCATCAGAAGTATCAGATAAAATGATAGAAAAATTTGGGCTGAAATATCATTTGTAGGTTGGGGTGAAGGATTAATTCTGCTTTCTCACTTTTGTTTCTCTAGTTTTGGGAGGAGGCAGTTAGGTATTTCCACAACTTTCTGATCTCTGGGTAGCCCACCATTTCCTGGTATTCCCTATAACCCTTTCCAACAAATTGTAAATATGTTTCTGTACTAACTTTTTTTGTTTGTTTGTTTGAAGTTCTTAGAATTGTTTCTGCATTTTTTGACTGGACCCTGACATTTATATATAATAAATTCATGAACTATATTAGTTGGATGAAGAAATAAACTAGAACCAAGTTGTGAAGTTGTCTGCAGTGAAGTATTAGGAGTACAGATTAATGCTTTCTCAGCTGAGTCTATTCCACTGGATCCACTTGAGGAAAAACTTAACTGCTCTGTTGTAGATGTCAATCTTACAGCCCAAGTAGTGTAGGAGATAAACAGTTCAGCTTTATGCTCACCACCTAATTACACCTCGTCCAGCTGATTTCTTGGGCATATCACCTCTCAAAGATTGCCTTTTGTCACTGCCTGAATACCGCTTACTTCTACGTCCATAACAGATGTGGCCTTTACATGGCCTTCACATCACCAAAAAGCTTGAAGGATATAGACAAAGGCGAAGTGCCCTTTGAAATAGTATCTTTACTAAAAGCAGGATCAGTTTCAGATGAGATGTCATATTTGTCATGTGCAGCATTGTCTGCCTGATCTACTTTGTCACATTACTTCTTCTAGTGTGTGTCACATTATGTTAGGTCATGCCATCAGAGATAATGATGAGACACAGTATTACCAGAGCAACATCACATAGTGGCCACAGATTCAAAAAGACTATACAGTCCCGGGAAACACATGAGCTGGATCTTACAGCACCAAGTCCTGTAGCCACCATAGAAAATAAACATTGTATTTTTCCAAGGGGAAAAACAAAAAGTCAATTGAATTGAAGAAACCATGAAGTAATATCCCAGAGAAAACAAGCCCATCAGTATTGAATTTTGAACGCCAATGTCTTGTCATAGAAGTGCCTCTACATTTAGCTCTTACTCTTAGCAGTGGCAGTCATTTTGAGTAAATTGTGCCTTGGTGCTTCAGCACCAGACAAATTTGCAGAAGCATCTTTGTAGATTTCAAAAAGACCTTACATTTAAAAACATAAGATAGTCTAGGTCTTGCCACTTTGATTCATATTTAGAATCAGAACAAATTTCCAGTTGCCTGTGGAAGACACATCTCTCTAAATCGATGTCTGGAATTGCTAAATAAATTTCAAAGAATAGTTTTTTTTTTTCCCTGACCTCATTTGAATGTCTAGACATTTGTGGCTTATTGAATCTAAACCATCTAAAACATCAAGCCAATGTTTTCCCAGACAAAATTTAACCTGTAGATCAAGAACACAATCAAGAATTGTAAAGAAATGTAAAATCAGAGCTTCAGTGCCAGGCTTGGTGGGGGAGAACTGAGAAGTGGAAGAGAAAGAAATGATGACATAAAAACTTTCCAGCTAGATGGGGGAAAAAGGGGGTCACAGACAATCAGACAACCATCACTGACCAATTCATGGGTGCTGATATTAAGGCAGGAAGGTATGCAGGAAGGAGGGGGAAATCCAAGAAAGTTAATGTAATTGGGAAAAGGACTAATTAAACCTATTCTTAGATAACCCGTGTTTACATGGAAACATGTTTCACATTCACAGGGTACTCATCAATTTTCCTTCATTTGAAATGCAAACTATTTTAAGCCTGTTTTATTGTATTAGTAATTGCTATTAGACAGTAATTTAAAGAAAAATTGTATAATATGATGGCCCATAGGAAGAGGTTGCATCGCATAGCTGGAACGGGAGACAGGGATACCTTCCTTCCCCATTTGCTCCTTGCAAGAAGCAAATTGCCATAAAGACAGTCCAGCGGGAGGAGCCTCTAGAAGGGGTGAGGGTCTCAGCCTGTTGGAAACCTTCACAAACTATTTCCTGTTTTTAACAAGTATCTCCCTGATTGTGAGAAGAAAAAAAAACGCTATTTCCCTTCTAGCCCATATTTAACCATCATATTTGTGCATCTGATTGCAGCTCTTCTGAAAGGACTTAGAATGAGCTGCCAGGCTGCGAGGGATTGAATCGAAAGCCCCCTAACAGTTAAAGTGTCCATTAGCTTCTCTACACTTAGCATCCGTCAGAGAGAAGAAGGGCTGGAAGCCCCGGGCGAATTTCTAACTAGCCTAATGAGGAGAGAGATTCTGGGAGCAGAAAAAGTTCATTTGCTGAATTTCCAGCAAGAAGTCACTTCAATATTGCTTCTAGGAAACACTGACAGGCTTTGTTGGTAAGAAATCATTATGCTAGGAGAGAAATGGGATATTGTTATATGAGGTTTTTAAAGAAAATTCATTTTGATAGATGTCTAACTGTGCATTCAATTAAATTTCCTTCTCTTTCTTAAAAAATAGATGTCAGGTAATTGTACTCAAGTTCTGTAAGCTGAAAAGTGTTATCCTTTCCTTCCAGTTATTAAAATTTCTTTATCAATATGTGTCTTTCTTGTCTTTATCCTTTGACTGTGGGGGGTCCTCTGTGAAAATACATGGAGTTCTCCCCTCCTTGCCTTTGGATGTGTGCTTGCCTCCCAGAAGAATTAGTGAGGACTGCTTTTTCTGGGTGAAAAGTGACTTCCATATTTAAATTATATAAGCTCTAGTTCCTCAAAATTATGTTTAAAAATCTACATACATGATCACTTGCTAGAAGTAAGTGCTCTTTGTTTCATAATCACAAATCATCATAATTTACTATGATGTCCCACTATTTCCTATGCATCTTGACATTTGGTGGTAGTCATTTTGAAGCTTCTAACAATGACCAATCAATTACTGTTTGAAGGATTTCCCCCCTTCAAGACATCCTCTTACTCCCACCAGATTCCTTATTCTATAATATGGCTTTGCAGATAGTATATTCCTGCTTCTAAAACACCTAGACCTTCAGGTAGCTATGCTTCCATCATCTGGAACAGCTAGCTTCTCTTCCTGATGACCTAGCTTCCAATAATGGCACCCTCATGTTCCCAATCAACCAGACACAAAATCCTGGAGTTATATTCGCTCATCCTTCCATTTCCCCTTAAATTCATCAGAGAGCCACTTTCTTCCAAGTCATCTATGCCAAGTCTTGCAGAATTCTCCCTTCACAATATTTGCCTCACTTACTCACATCTCTCACTGGCCATTCGGACATTTATTATATTTTTCCTTGGCTGTTTTAATATCCCATTATTTGGTTTCTCTAACATCTACTTGCCTTATTCAAGATAATCACACACATGGCAACCACGTTCATTTTACTAAGATAAGCTTCAACCACATTACTGCTCTCTAATGAAACATTCTAAAACACTCCCAGTGCCTACTGATAACATACACCTTATTATTTAAAGCTTTCCAAAATGTGGTTGGCACCCACATCCAGAATTTACCTCATACTTTTCCATCAATACATATTAAGTTCCCACGAAATGTATCAATAACCACACACAACCCCCGTCATGTCCCAAACTGTTTCAGCTTTGTGCCGCCACTCATATTCTCTACTTCAAGTGGGATGTCCTCTCTCTACACTATCTTTTGCATCAAAATCTTCATCTGCTTTTAGCCGTCTTTTCAAATTCCAAACACTCTGTGAAGCCTTTCCTAACACACCAACCAAGCAATGATTTCTCACTTCTCTGAGAAATGGTACTTAATAGCACTTTGTTGGCATGTCAAGTAGAGTAAAATGAAGAGTAATAGTAGGTCTTGGTTTCCACACCAGTGAGATTTCCAAACTCTTTCTTTCCAATTCTCACCCTTTGTGAACAAAAGGTCTTTTGCGTAATAGAGAACAAAAAAAACCCCACACCATTTCAGAATGTCTTTATCCTAGGGAATGAGATTTCAAAAAGGCTTAAGAGCCTTGGAGAGAAAAACCAAGTAAGTTATCAGATCAAACTAACTCAGCCCAGCTATTTCCCAACTTTCAATATGAAATCATACAGAAATCATAGGCAGCCTGAGTCTTTCATTTACGAAAGCAATGACACTAGGGCTAAAATGTTGCAGGCAGCGTTTGTTTCCAGAATAGAGTTAACTTTAACTCATTTCCAATTTCCCAATATAAAAATAATAGCCTGACTACAAACCTATACTTTTATTTTCATTTTTATATTTGACCAATATTTCTTTGAAGATTTATAAGCAACCAGAGAACAAGGGATGTGACTGACTCGTCTCTATGTCTCAAGTTTTCAGGAAGAAATAAGGAGAGACATTTGATAGATACTTGGTTACCAAATAAGAGCAGAAGCCTGTTCTGTCATGCCACCCTTTACATATCCAACACTAAATATTATTAACCCTTAATTTACAGTGCACTACATCTGTAATAAATACTGTAGCATTCCCTTTTATTTTTATAGTATGTACAAACATCTCTACATAATATTAATTCCTCAAGTTCAAGAAGTGAAATTTATTCTTACACTGCTATTGCAGCATATGTCTCTAAGTCTAGTGCCACAATGCCTAGCACAAAACAGAGATGCATAGACTAAGGAAAGCTTATGTGACGCTTGCATAAAGTATTCAATAATTATTATATTTTACATCCTTTTTACAGATTAACAAGTTGAAAAAAAAGGAAGATAACATTCAATAAGTTATCTATACAGAGGAAGTCCCTTTGAGAACTTCCAAATGGATCCTTCCTGCAGGAGAGCTGGGAACACCAAAGTTCCCTGTCACCAGCACACTCAAAGCTCAAGGCAAATGCATTTTCGAACTCAACAGTGTCTTAGATTCTAAAAGCCTTTGATAGCAATAGCATTACAAGTCTTCCTATTCTAAGAAATAAATAAGTACCTTATTTTCTAGAAGTATTTTAATGGATGACACTTCCTCAGGGTTCTACTACAACAACCCATCACCATTTTCTGTTGGTTTTCCCAGAGATCCTTTGACCCACCAGTAATGCACCCTGAATGGTGAATGGTGTCAGTAGCTTCCTCCCTTCTTTATCATTAGCACTCTTTAAGGCACAGTTTCTTTCCTGATCCTAGCCCCCAGGAAGCCCAACATAAGTCACCTGGCATCTATCCAAAAACCACAGTCTGCTTCATTGAATTGCTATTACAGACTTTATTTTTAATAAAAGGAATTAAGTTTCAGAGAGAACTGCATCTGAAACTCTAGACTCTGATTATACTGTCTCTGGTTTTCCAGAAAGGAAGACATACACACACACACACACACACACACACACACACACACACACACACTGAGTTCTGAAAAGCCATGCACCGAGGGTGTGATGAGCTCCTTCATGTGTTTGGAGTAAGATGGGCTGGTTTACTCAAAGCCCTTCCAAGATTCACTCTATAAAGCAGTTTGTTTTAAACCCAGAGAGATTCAAGAAATTGGCTGATAGGTGACCACAAGCCTTACATTCTCCAATATTACTCAATATTTTAAAGCATAAAAGCACTGCCGCTTTTAATCTCTGAACTCAGCCCTGGATGGGCTGGAGCTAAAGAGAAGCTGTTCTTGGAAGCATTTCCAGGATGCCTGTAACCTCTGTGTCTTGCTGATGCTTTGTTTCTGCTTTTTCTGTCCGACATGTTTCTTGGCTTCTAGAAGTTTTCTCTGATGTCAGGTGTTCATAGCACAGAGAGATCCCAATTATGTGGCTTTGATGTATAGTCAAGAGAGTCCTGTCAACTCTCATTAAATTTTTCAGTCTTATCTTTCAGTCGATATATTGAGCATCCTCTGGATGCTATTCCTGTTATAGATTTTAATCATCTTGATTAGATGATTGCTTCTATTACAAATTTCAATATGGGTTCATATAATCCCACAGTAATAACAACAGTCTTACAAATTTGTATAATATTTCATAGGTTCTGAAGTTCTCTAACATACATCGGCCATTTGTTCAATCAAAACAACCACGTGAGATAAAGCAGCTGGTGCTTTTTTTCAAGTAAGTAGACAAAGGATCAGAAAAATAAAGGAGCTTGCTCTGGAAGCTATGGATAATAGATAATATTTAAGATTTAACATACAGAGATTTGGTATGAGACTTTAGCATAGTAAATTAAAGTGAAAAGGAAATGAAATAAAAACAATCATCATATGTTAAAATAAGCAAGGTTGGCTTAAGAACAGTATCCACCATCCATGCATGGTAAGTGAAACTTGAAGGATCAGCAATGCTTAAACTAATATTTGTATAGGGAAGCAAAAAAAAAAAAAAAAAAGATCACATGTGAAAAAAAGCAGACCTCAGAGATAATAACACTAAGAGAAAGAATCTTTAGTTTTTTGTTAAAGCTAAACTTCAGATCTAATTGTGTGTTAGTTCATCTAGCACTTTGAAGCCAAATGACATTCTGCATTCATTAAAAGCTATGTAGAGTTTTATTAGAGTCTTTTCCTTACCAGATGCACTGACCAATTTCTTGACATTTTGACTAATTAACAAGAAAGTTGTTTATGAAAATGGGAGATTCTGGGTCCCATTGTCAAAACATCAGCATTTTGAACTAGGGAAAACATGCAACATTGAGATCATATGTTATGAAAAATATAAAAGATATCTCAGTATTTCAGGAAACCGCTGGCTTCATCAGTCTGTGTCAGGGAATTAATTTTCAGTCGTACATCCCTGCTGATACATCTGAAACCTGAGAAAGTCCAATTTCCTTCCTTCATATGTGTCTAATAGAGTATGAATAGTTCAAGTGTCTGAGGAAAATCAGAGGCCAAGCCACAGACTCTCTTCCTCAGTAACAAGGAGGACAGTGACTCAACTTGCTGCCAACAGAGAGACTTGCATCTTCCTCTCCCCAGGAAAGGTTTTCACACCTGGGTGAGGTGCAAATTGCAGTCAGAATAGAAGGGCCCAAAGGAAACAGAACGGAGCACTGGGCACAGGATGGCTCTCTGCCCACCCCTTCACCTCTGCACATCAGAGAAATGGCAAAAAGCTCTGGGTTTCTGGAGGAAGATCCTGTAGCTGTAGCTCTTTGTTGACCTATCTCCTTCTCTTTTCACTCCTGGTAGAGTCCCAGGTTTGCAAATTGGTCCAAAGGTAGAAAACTTTTATTTAGGAATTTAAAAGGAAATAGCAGAGTGGACATGTGCAATGCATAGGGTACCCCAAATTCCCTCCCAGCTAACTACTTGAGAGAGTGTGAAGGGAGCCTCACCTGACACATTTCTAATTCTAGGCAATGCACACTTGAGAGTCAGATATAAAGTGGTTCATCTATTAATATGTCCTAAGTGAGCATTCACTGTGCATCCAGCTCAGGGCTCATGTATTCTTCAAGAATGAGCATAAAAACCACTGTTTTAAAAGCATGGTGTATCTATGAAAATCACTGCACAATGATATGGCCCATATCATAACAATGACAGCTTTTCCACTTAGTATTCAGAAGTGATTCACAAATGGTGGTGCTGGGACCAGCGGCATCAGCATCACTTGAGTATTTGTTAGAAAAGTAAATTCTCAGGTCCCAGCCCACACCATCTCAACCAGAAACTGTGGGGGTGAATCCCAGTTTTTACAGTTTAACAAATCCTCCGGCAGATTCTGGTGGACACTAAAGTTTGAGAAGTGCTCTAAAATGAGGAGCATCCGTAAATTTGAACTAACATTCTTTTTATTTCCAGTGTATTTGCAAGTCATCAAGGGGCAACTTAGAAACAACCATCATGAAAAGAACTTGCAAATACTAATAATGCAACTACAAGAAAGAAAAGTCACCCTATGTAACATTTCATTTATCACTAATTGATAGTCTTTTACAAAAAGACCAGAGATTAAATCCCAGGCTTTCCATTACACTGTGACTACAGACTTGTTAGTTACTTTGTCCAATCTCAGGTTTCCTTATCTATAAACTCTCATAATCAAAATGCTTCCATTAAAGGCTTGTTTCAAGGATTAAAATCAACATGCATTTAAAGAACAAGTTATGTTGCCTGGGATATATTTTGTGTTCAATATAGAAATACCTACGAGCATTATTGTATAGTTTCTGCATAAATTTTTATAACAGTTAAAAAATGTAATTGAATTACAGAAATGTTGTAGGTGAAGCATCTTATGTTTAAAGTGTGAATTTTAACAACATGCACGTTGAGATTGAGAATTATCTGCAGTTAGTATGTGAATTCAGATCTAGTGTATAACATGGTATCTTGGCCAGGCAAAATCTTAGTTCAGATACTTCTGAGGAGTGAATTTGCACTATGTCCCTTAACTAATTTACAGCATGGATTGGGGTTATGTAGGGACACCAAGGACCAGATTTCAGGGAAGAACAATGAAAATCCCAAAAGAAAACTCAATACCAAGGAAGTAAGGAAGACCAAACGCAGACTATTGGGCCAAAGTGAGTCACAAAACTAGGCACAGTGTATCACCTCACTCTACAACTCATCCAGATCTCTCCAGCAGGCTGTGTGCACCCAGAAGGAGGGAGCTAGGTGTGGCCACAAAAACAGCTGTATCTTTCGATGTCATGGTGCTTTGAAGTGCAAAGAGCCCTGCTCTGATTCCCACCTGAGCTCAGCCAAGGTGCACTATTCTGCTCCCTTCCTACAATCAGCACTAGCATGAAGGGCAGCAGGGCATGTGGATGTCTAGAGACAACAGTAATGAGTAATGCCGAATTCTGTCTTACGTGGGTGTCTCCCAGCATGACTGGGCGTCCCTGGTCTGCCTGAGATCTTCAGGTGTAAACACCATGTCAATAACCACTATAGTTCTTTCAGTTCAGGCAACTCTTCAGTGGAACCCTAGTTACAAGTAATAATGAATAACTTTTTGTCTCCCTTTGCCTGGGTGGTAAAAGCTTCCTCTTATACCAAGGTTCTTTTGTAGTGTGCTTTGATCATCAGCTTAGGAGTATTTTCAGGAAAAGGTGAGAGTACCAAAAAAAAAAAAAAAAAAAACATTAGGCAGAGGCACAAACCCACAGGAGTACACTGAGAGCGCCCTTAAGACATGAAGCATAAGTCAGAGCAGTGAATAACAACCAGAGGACACATCTTTGTTTTGGAGAGTATCTTAGAGTCTTGGAGGGAGGTAACCCTATGAAAGCCTGGACTTCCTGTAGTAAAGCAAGTGAGGACTTGAGGATGACTAATATCTGGTGTAAACAGTGATGAATCTGTTTCGGTCTTCTCCATTAGGACCTGAGAAAATCATCTCTTATAAGGTAGCAGCTATTCAGACACAGACTGACACCAGGTACACATGACATGAAACAAAAGAAAGAATAATAGTGTCTACCTCATACGGAGACGAGCTATATTCTGTACTGCTATATTTGGTAATTCTCACAGCCCCTAAAGATAATATACTAATTACTGTTATCTCCGTTTTGTATCTCACATATGTCAAAAGACAAGCCCATAATTTTCTAGCAGATAAGTGGCAGAACCAAAATTTGAAATCAGCCTGTGTCATTCCACAACTCATTCTCTTTAAAGTCAATGGGCCCCAATGACTTCTAAATATTCAAGGAAGGGATCCAGTGGATGGAGAGGGGATGTCTGGTGAGCCTTAGGACCTCCACTCTTTAGATGGGCAGCTCTCATTCAAGCCCTCTTTCACCCACGCTCCTCCTCTTGCTCATTTTTGTTTATGTACTTGGATCTCAGCTTAATAATTTGTTAGAAGAAAGAGGCATGCTGGTGAAAAAGAAGAAATAATATATCAACAAAAAGAATAAAACAGTAATTTGAAAGCCTCTGCAGTGCTTTAACAATGAAAGAAGCATCTCTGCACACTTTGTAGTTTGCTAAATACGTAATTGCTTAAGTTAGAAAATTAAATAGAGTTATTTCTATGAACTGGATTTAGCCATTTTTATCAAATCTTTACTGCCTTTATACATAGTTCTGAGAACTCCTTCAGGGATTGCTAAACATAGATTTTAGGGCAAGGAGGATAACATAGTGCAATTATAGTCAAATCGCAGTGCCCAGTTTGGTCAGGATAGGTGATATCCCTGTTCCAACACCACACACACGCACATACACATACACCTACACACATATACCTTCAGATACTGCTTTAACAAGTCTTAAATCTAACCTGCATGGGTGAATCACAATGTTAAAGAGTTCAGGTTACCTAAAACAACCACTGGTGAGATCTCACAGGCAGAATAACAGGTCAGAAGCATGTAAACAATGAAGAGATGCCGTGATAAGCTGTGTGGTGCAGATTACCTGCACTGTGAAGTGGGGGAGAGATCAGCATTGGCTGGAGTGGTCAGGAAAGGCTTCTGGGAGGAGATGGGTTCATCGAGTGGATGACCGTAGAGAAGCAAGTGATGCTGCTTACTGAAGCAGGAACTGAAAAGAGCTTGTCCGGGAACTCAGTGATTTCTCAGTCACCATGCCTATCATAACACAGTAGGTCCCTGACAAACTCCACACCCAGGTACAAGTTAGCAGGTACATATTGGTCAGGGGGCGTTCCAGGCTCTCGCCACAGGCTTACTCATTTAAGCCTCACAACAATCCTGGAAGGATCGATGAATTCCCAAATTACTAATGCAAAATATCTGATTTTGATTACGCATTTCTCGGTGATAAGTACTCTCTCCCTGTTGATGCCTGCATAGACATGGGCTGAATAACTGTGTTTTGTGAATCAGACTCACACTGTTCACCTTGGAATGTTTTATTCATCATAGTTCTTAAAAGATATTGGACATTGGAGGGGGTAGACCAGGAAATAAATAATACATACTCTTGAAATGTCAGTGGTGGACATCACTGGCATCATTTCACAGCTGAGTAAACTGAGGTGCAGGGAAGTTTTATAACACACCCTAGGTCAGCATGCTAACTGCACTGCCATAGGTAGCAGAAACTGGAGTTTATTTGAACTTGCCTGAATACTATAGATTTACGAATCCAAACAAGCTTAGGGTTCCATTCTTTGATCTCTTTGCCAGGGGGTCTGCAATGAAAATTTTTCCTTAGGATTACAAAGTGCTCTGTGAGGTGGGAGATGGTGTGCATGTTGTCTGAGGCTACAGAAAGTTATAAGCCACCATGCAGGGGAGAGGAGTGATTGCCCAGATCACCTATGCTCTTGGCACAATGCACACCCCAAGAAAAAACAAGACTATACGCCAGATCGTGCTCTTCAAGCACAATCCAAGAAGAGTTTGACAAAAGATTTGGAGATGATTTTGCTAATTCCCAGAGAACGCTCACTTTATAACACAACAAATCACTCTGGGATTTGTTCAGTTGTCAGTTACCTCCAGACAGCTCTGCTTACTATGAATCAGCACCTTCCAGAGGCTTGACCTGACTCTCTGGGCAGCTCTGGTTTCAGAAAAACATACAGAAACATACAGAAAAACATACAGGCCTCTCTCCTCCGCCCCCATAAAAGAGCAAGACAAGTATGCACATTTAGCAGCAAATTAAACAAAGTCCACTTTATTTTTGCAATCATTTCAAGCTTACTGCTATTGCTGGCTCTCATATACAAGACGGGGAATGTTCACCTTTTTCACCACTCGTTCAATATGTCCATATTTTTTAGCTTTGTAGAACTCTCAATTTATGTGAAAATAAAGTATTTGAAGATATAAAATATTCAGAGTACTATTAAATTGCTGAATTGACTTCTTCCCTCTCTAAATACCTTGCTCATTTTGAACAAGCTGAGCAATTTGTAAGAGAACATTTGTCTCTTGACCTCCATGTATTATTCCCCCTCCAGTACCAGTCACACAATAAGAACAAAAATATGAATATAAATCTGTTGATCCTACCATATAGGTTGGCTGTATGAGACAGTCACTGGCTTGTAGAACTACAACAAAAAATATCAGAAAAAATATTTCTAGAGGGTATCCTTTCTGGATAATTGTTCAATATGATTTTCTTTGTAGGACTTGCTGGAAATTGGGATATAACAGGAAGTAAATACATAGACCTTGTACTCAGGAAGCTTTGTGAGTTCAACAAGAAGTGTGAAAACCCTGAATTTCAGACAACAATGTCTGTTGTGACTTTGTTTAAAATTCCTCTCATTCTATCTTATGTTTATTTTTCATTCTATCATATATCTATATCTATTTTTCAAAAACATACCTTGAGTAGAGTGCCTTTTCTTATATATTTTTACATTCTCAGTGACTTGATCATAGTAGGTGCTGAAAAGTGTTTAGAAAAAGGAAACAATATATGTCTTTTCCTAAGTGTGATTCTCTATAAGAGAAAGTCATGAGACTATTTGCTTTTATTACAATCTTAACAAGGTTAGGAATTGAAAATATATGATGCATCATTTTTATTTAAACAAAATACAAGCAGATGTACTTTTTTTCTATTTTGCATAGTATATAAGTAAAAAATGAAACTATGCTTGTCCTTAAATTCATTTATCACTCAAATACTAATCAATCAATTAACTTGTCTTTTTGCTAAACCTAGTATTGTATAAAGACATTGTATAAGGACACTGCCCCAGGCTCAGATATTGTTCCTACAGACATAAATAAGATGTAGTTTCCAGCCTCATTTTACTTGAAAAGACAAGTTTGAAATATGCCAGCAGATAATTAGCTATAGAAATAGTGGGCAATCTGTGAAAACAGCAGCCAGAGATGTAAGAGCTGCTGGGAAAAGAGGGTTCCAGGGACTTGAGGAACCCCGCTACTAATCCCTGATCTCAGTAACTAGTTCTAAAAGCCAGGGAACAAGGGATGCTGAATACTCTGGTGCAAGATGACCTCCTGGGCACATACATAGATCTTTCAAAATCCTTTTCTTTCTCTTTCCTCCTTTTTTTTTTTTAATATCAATGACAGCTGAAGCAAATAAAATGTTCTATGATAGTTTGTCACTGATAACATTCGCTAATTAGAGCAATTAGTTTTACATTGCTAATGTATGCCTTGATAATTCTTACTAAAGAATAAATGCAATCAACAATGTTTTTCAAATTTCAGAAACACCTCGTTTTTGTTTTTATAGGTAAATGATTAGAAAGATGTAAACATATGTATGCCTGGAATAAATTTGACTGTTAGATGTACAGCAAGTCCTAGACATGATACTAAAATGATAACCACACCCTCTGTGCATACGCATTATCTCTTCTATTTTACATCGTTTAATCACTCTTAGTGACCAAATGTGGGTCGATTGCTGTATCTCAGGGTAATCATCTATTATTTGGGGCTACTAATTGCCTAGTTCACAAGACTCAAGGGACTATGTATTAACAGGATGAGCAAACCATAACCAGGGCTACTCCGGTGCAAATTAAAATGCTGTTTTGTTGTTCATCATTATGTGTGTTGAATATTTTGTCTTTACCTAAGGGATTATGTGAGGTTTGTAATATTTATAAAGAGAACAGCTACTCATCTCAGGGACATTTCAAGAGTATGTATTATTTATTTCCTGATCTACCCCCTCCAATGTTCAATATCTTTTAAGAACTATGATTAATAAAACATTCCAATTTGAACAGTGTGGGTCCTATTCACAAAACACAGTTATTCAGCCCATTTCTATGCAGACATCAACAGGGAGAGTACTCATCACCAAGAAATGCATAATCAACATCAGATATTTTGAATTAATGATTTGGGGGAGGAGGTTCATTAAACTCTTTGCTCATCCCTAAGTGGGACTTCTCAATTAAGTATGAAGAGATTGGGAAATAGAAGGGACCTGCACGTTAAAAATGGTGTGTCAAGCTCAGCTAAAGCTGTGTTAAAGCCTTTCATTCAAGATCTGTCAAGAAATCATTATCATCTTTTTTTTTCTTTTTTCTCTGAGGTTTTTTCCCCCCCATAACTGTGGTTTAATGTATTATTAATAGAAGAAAAGGAATAAGGAACGCTAGACAGTTATTGTGTAGTGCAGCAGCAATTTTCGGTTTGGGTACAAGCACTAGGAGTCATTTCATCCATCTTTCATAAACGTAGGTGCTGGGGAATGGGCTTTGTGCTAATGCGAGGCACGCATGCAGGCCGGAGCCACTGTCACGCTATGGGAGGGTGTCCTTAGAGCAATTTACTTGACCCTCATTTCACGAGATACATGGAACTGAATCCATAAAAATATTTCGTGCTGCCGTGTTTCAGGCATAAAATGGCATTTTGCATTCTATTTAGGGATGGGACTGACATGAAGCAAGCAAGTTGATCAACAGGCTGTTACCGAACTCCTACCTGGTGCCCTCGGCTGTGCTCTTCGCTTCAGGAGAGATAAAATGATCCCTGACCGTAAGGCCACCGTCCACTGCGTTGGAATACAATGTGAAAGTCGCCAGTCTCGTTTCATTTCTGTTAGAAAGTAAAGATCAAGCTTAAAAAAATAGTCTTGAATTCCCTGTTGCTGAGCTCAAAATTGGAGGCTGGGCTAAGAGCCCCCTTTCTATCATCCAACTCCTAAAGAATCTTAGAATCTTCGAAAAAATTTCTTTTATCTTATCACCCCCAAAATGCATGATGACTTTCCCCACTTTATCGATATTGAATCCCTTTAACTTCCCTCTATTTATGTATTACTTTGTTCTGAATGTTGAACAGAAGAGGCCCTCTGGTATTTTGTAGCCTAAAATTTTATCTAAAAAATGCTACTGTCCTCATGTGTTCTTTAAAATATGAGTAAAAGTTCAGCATTTCCTAAAAGCATTTGAAAAGTGCTTTCCCATGAAATCTCATTTAGTATTCACGATAGCGTGAATTGTTATAAGTTACACGTATTGTTATTATAATCACGTTGAGAGATGAAGAGAGTGAGTCATTTGACCAAGCTTCCTTGCCAGTCAATGGAGGAGGCAGAACTCAAATCTAACTCTAGCCCCTAAACTCTGTTTCTCTAACGGGCTGGCAGGTGTTTTGATTCATCCTCTCAAAGAATCAAATAGAAATTTAAGTTAAAAGCAGGTAAACCTTATGGTTTGGCAAAATTTGAATATTCCACACAGACATATATTACATGTAAACAAAGACCTGACAGGTTAATGCAGATGCTGTCTATATCGTAGCTTCTATAAACAGGAGAAGAGGAGATTTTTACATACAGATCAAAGCTACCTCACTCACATTACCTGGTTTGTTTGCCAGATATAGTACCATCTCTGAGAAATGGGGACAAACCCATAGCTGACAATAGACCTAGATTTTATGGTTTTCCTAAGCATCCATTTTGCAAAGTGACTTTAATTCAAAAATTCAACTTATTTCCTGCATTCAAACAGAGAGCATCTTCTATGACACTGAGAATTTAACACAGCCATGGTGAGCAAGAATGTTAGCCTCTGGCTGAAATGAATGTGGCTGAACAGCAGTGTTATGTGAAATCAATCACGGGCCCAGCTGGGACTCCGTGGAATTGTCAGGAAGTAGAATGGAGTCAGTGTTGCTTTGGGGAGCTTCTGCCGTGGAGGCCAGGGCTCATCAGCATGAATGCATTAGTAGTTGGATCCCAAGACACTTCAGCACTCCCAGAGACAATGTTGATCACTATCACTGGATATCAGAGACCTGCAAGGCTATTCCAACACCAGATCTAGTGTAAAACACACAAGGAAATGTCTACTTCCCTTTCCCACTTAGTCAGGTTTGCACCACCCTGCAACAAGGACGGTGCATGGGACTAGACAGGAGGGAGACTGTCCATCTCTCCACTTCGGAGGTTCTCTTGCTTTCATGAATTTTGTCAGTTCAGCCAACACCTCTTACTTGCCATGGGACCATGAGGGATTGCGTGAACATTATAGGCAGTAGAACAAATTCAAGTCCATGACCTTAGAGTTCTTTTGTCTTTGGTGACCAGATTCAAAATAAAACAAATTCTAGTGCTCTTTCACTATAAAACACTGAAGAATCTGGTAGTAGGTAGAAGCCCAAGTTAATATCTATAGACGATGTTATAGCCCTGAGTCATTTCTCCCTACAGGCTAATTCTGTCAATGAAATGGTTTCAAGGAAATATTGTTTCCTCCTCTTCTCTCCCCAAGTTCCCAGGAATTGCCCCACCGAACCCTGGTGCCTATTCCCACTTGCCTTTTCATCTATTCAGTCTTACTTACTACTGGGTCTCTGGAAAGTACTGAAGAAACACATTCACTCATGCATCAAATGCAATGAGCATCAGTGAATGCAGAGCTTTTAGGCTAGCGAGGAAGCCAATAATAAAGTAAGGTATATTTCTCCCCCTCAATTTTTCTAAGTGGGGACAAGTGCTAGGTCTGATTTTGTAAAGTGTTTTCATATGTGACTATGGCATTACACGGGATTAATTAATATCATAACAAACATATGGGAAGTATAAACTTCTAGTTCTGAATAGCTATTTATTACAGCCAACAGTCCGGTATTGAGAAAGCAAGGGAAGTAAATACACCAAGCTCTCTCTCCAACCTCTTGCTGGCTCCTCTTAATGGTTAAATCCAACCGAGGCAAGAAAGCAAGGAGGCCTGGTTGAACCATTCCTCCGATATCAGCCTATGGAGCACAGGGCAGGAGAGGAGAGAGTGAAGAAGGGCAAACTGAGAATATATAGCACACACATCTCACAGGTGTTTGGAAGGCTTGATTAAACCAGGCTGACTTCAGAAATGTTAATAAATCTTCTGTGATTGAGTGCATCAGATATCAGTCCTTGAACAGATGATTTCATTCAATCCCACAGCTATAAATACCATCCTTATTCTCTTGACTCCCAAATTTTCTCTTATGTTTCCCTGAGCTCCAGCTGTGAACTTGACAACCCCAGGAAGATGTCTCAAATGTCCCCACCTCCCCACAGGGGTCTTAATCTATGCACCTCCCTGCTCTGCCACACTCACCTACACCCAGTGCCTTCTTCCATGTCCCCCAGATTAGTAAGTGATAACATCATTCTTCTCATTACTCAGGTCAAAAATCAATGAGTCATCCTCAAATTCTTTATACCTCTCACTTCCTTCTTCTCATTCATTTTCAAGTTTATATTCAAAATATACCCTAAGTTTTACGTTTCCCCTCCAACTACTACCTTAGTTTAAGCCTACACCTTGACAAATGCCACCACACTTCCCTCTCTGCTCTGTTCTTGCTCCTTCCCACACCCTGATTCACACAGCAGTTGCTATTTCTGTCTTTATTTTTATTTTATTCTTTTTTCAAAATATTATGGGGGTACAAACACTTTGGTTACATAAATTGCCTTTTCACCACCTGAGTCAGAGCTACAAGTGTGCCCAAGCCCCAGACAGTGTGCACTGCACCCATAATGTGTGAGTTTACCCATCCCCTCCTCCCCCCTCCCACCTGCCTGACACCTGATGAATGTTACTTCCATATGTGCACATAAGTTTTGATAGATTAGTACCAATTTAATGATGAATACATGTGGTGCTTATTTTTCCACTCCTGTGATAATTCACTTAGTAGAATAGTCTTCAGCTCCCATCCAGGATAATACAAGAGGTACTAGTTCACCATTTTTTATGGCTGAATAGTACTCCATGGATGTACATATATCACATTTTATTAATCCACTCATGTATTGATGGGTATACTTGGGTCGTTTCCACATCTTTTCAATTGTGAACTGTGCTGCCCTAAACATTTGAGTGCAGATGTCTTTTTTATAGAATGTCTTTTTATCCTTTGGGCAAATAACAGTAGTGGGATTTCTGGATCAAATGGTAGTTCTGCTTTGAGTTCTTTGAAATATCCACGTTACTTTCTACAGAGGTTGTACTAGTTTATAGTCCCACCAGCAGTGTAAGAGTGTTGCTATCTCTCTGCATCCATGCCAGCATTTGTTGTTTTGAGACTATTTGATAAAAGCCATTCTCACCGGAGTTAAGTGGTATCTCATTGTGGTTTTGATTTAAAAGACCCCTTGGCTCCCTAGCATGTTCCAGATCTGTTATAAACTCTTGGTCCTGGGCCTATAAGGGCTCCCATGATCTGGCCCCTTCTTGCTCCTAGACTTCATCATCTTCACTCTTCCCTGTATTGCTTTTGCTCTGGCCCCAGTAGCCTTCTCGCTGTTTCTCAAAAACACCAAGAGGGTTCCAGTTCCAGGGCATTTTCACCCTCACTCTTCTGCCTACTGTGCTTTTTTCTCAGATTCCAGATCGTCTGCCCCTTCATTCGCATTTCCTCTCAAATGTCACCCCCAGGTCTTCCCTAATAAAACCTCTCTTCCCACATTATATTTCTGATGGCACATGTTAATATTTGAAATTATATTATTTATTTTGTATTTATTTATTTAATGCCCGTTTCCATTACAATGAAAGCTTAATGAAGGGCTTTTTCCCCGTTTTTCTGCTATCCACATAATTAGTATATAGTAGATGCTCTGAATGTATTTTTTGTATGACTAAATGAAACAATTTTACATATTTAAAAATTCATATCCTTATTCATATATATATATACACATACATATATAAAATATATATTCATAGGGTGTTTTTGAAACCATAGCTTTATTTCTAGCTTCAGCTTGGTCAGGCTCAGATGGCCTGCCCCCACCCCCCCTTTGTCCTAGAGAAGCAGGAGAAACTGGAAAAACAGTATGAAGAAATATGCATCCCTCTTTTTAATTTCTTATACACAACTCCACAACAATATCCTATTGAACTGAAAATCAAATCAGTTTCTTATTTACAAAGGCATATGTTACTGGGGGAAAGAATAGTAAGTTATGATATTCTGGCACTTAGAATAACAAATGCCAAACCTCGGGTGTGTGTGATTATACTTAGTGAGCAAGACAGGACTGTTGACATGTGTAGATAACAAATAGGAATTTTGGTCATTTCCAGGAAGACAAACGGATCAGAGAGTGGGAGAGTGAATGCCAAGGCAATTGTGAATACACAGCCTTAGTGGGGACATAAGTTAAGGCACTCAGCTGATGACCCAGTGCAGGGCTCAAGTTTAAGCCCAGTTTATTAAACCAGCTCTTTACGAGCATACCTGCTTCCCATTGAACACATTACTCAATTCTGTCTTCCTCAGCCCCTCTCAAGTGACATTTTCACAGGGATGCTTTCCTTGACCCTGCTGTGGCAGTGAAGTTCCTTTCTCGGAACCCCCATAGTATTTGGTTTGCACCTCTTTTATGACCTTTATCACATGTAAACATTTTTATAACTACATGTATCCATCCCTGGCCCAACAAACTGTGAATTATCTGATGCCAAAGGGCAGTGTCTTACATTTCTCCTGATTGTCAGCATGTAGCTTTGCTCATTGTAAGTGCTCGTAAAACACTTGCCAAATGACTGAATGATTCCAGAGGTATGACTTTTTTCGATGAAAATTAATAAGCATGGAGTGCCTATCCTCAAGACCAAACCTAGACTTACAGATACATCAGTTTCAAAGCGGCAAAGATCTCATCAATATCTCCTCATTATGAAGCACAGAAGTGACATTCCATTAGGCAGTACATATCCCACCTGGTAGAGTGCTCGGCCGGCCCTGATGCTGAGAGTCACCACTGAATTTCAGAGGTCCCCAGACATCAACAACAAGTTAATCAACATTTCAAGGCATCTACATGAAAGAATGAAGGCAATGAGTCATGCCTTTGCTCTAGCCTTACTAGCTATTTGAATCAGATTAGATTTTCTATTCTCCTTGAGTCTTAGTTCCCCCATTTGTAAAATGAAGATGGTATCCTTTAAATCACAGGGATTGTGCCAGAAATAAATGAGAAAATATCTGTGAATTTCCTTTATAAAAATAACTTTGTAAGCGATGAAGGATACTGCACATGTGTGAAGGATTACGGTTACAATGGATAGCTATTATTCTTCCGCCCAGCACAACTACCTCGCTCTTTAATCTAGTAAATAAATCTCCTCATTCAATACTCAACGTTGCCTCTGACATGCCCTGGAAGTATAGCATACCTTTTCCCCTACGCTTTTCTCCTCCTAAGAGAGGTACTTGACTCACAATATGCCAAAGTTCTTCTCTGGAATTTTGGAACCAAAATTCAAGGAAATTGTATTTCGCTCTGATTTGCTAAAACAAAGGTCATTTAAATTTGCACCCTTTTGAGCCTATTCTTCAATGTGGACTAAGACGCAGGAAAAAAAAAGCTGATAGCAAGATAGAAAAACGAAGTGGGTGAAAGTAGAGTAACTGGGTGTGCAAAACGAAGACGGAGATAGAACATTCTGAGATACCCACAGTAACTGGGGCTCTGGTTTCCAGGCACTCTGGTATCCTGCTTTCAAACTTTATTCATATGTTTGCTTATTATAATCTACTTATGGGAGTCATAGGAATTCTAACAAACAATTTTTATTTGCATTAGGTTTTTCTATTCAGGGAAAAGTACAAAGAAGTCAAACCTCAAGAGCTTCCTGGAGCAGTCACCCTGAACTTTTGGCCATTGGCTTCTGTGTTCATAGGGCAGAGTATAAGAAGTGCCCAGAACAGAAAGAGGATGTGGATTGGAGTATGATTTACACTAGGGTATGGCCTTGCACTCTCCTTGGATAGCTACTTTTTCCTCAGTGAGTTAATAGTCAGGTGGTGGGCACTTGTGAGCAAATATCTGTGTTATCAGAGGATACAGAAAGTATGATACAGATAAAGAAAGAAAAAAAACGATCCGCTTTGAAGAGTTCCAGAAAGGCTTCTCGGAGGAAGTCATACTTGAGCTATGTTTTAAAAGACGGATAACACTTAATTAGGTTAAAAAGAGCTTTATGTCAAGAAGAAGTGCATTCAAGGCATGGGAACAGCATGGCCAGAGTGTGGGAACCACGGGCATGTGCAGACAACCACCCTGGGTCCGTATGATTGGGCTGTGGGGAGAGAAGACAGGACGTGCATATGTACCTGGAGCTAGGGGAGCCCTGGAATGGTTATAAATGTGAGAGATAAACATTATGTGATTTCATTTTTCATTGTATCATCTTGGCAAGTGTGTAGAGGAAGGGTGTCAGGAATTGTAACAAAGGAGTTGGGAGCACTATGCTCAAGAATAGAGCCAGAGATGACTGTTTAGGCTGAGACTATGTAAAAAGGAATAAAAAATTATGGCAAAATCCTGAACTAAGAGGTTATTAGTTAGAACTGAACAGAGTCTAGAGAATGTACAAAGTTACAAAACATGAGGCTTGTTTGATTGTTTTGGTAGCGATCAACATGAAAAAGATGGCTCTTAGGTCTCTGGCTAGAAGGTCAAGTGCATAATGGTGTCACATTCAGTGAGTTAGGGAACACAAAAAGAAAATTAAATTTGGGGATGCATACTAAGTTGAATTTAAAATATGTAATTTCTAAAGCTCCTGTGATATACCAATTATAAATGTTTACCAGGAATTTACATACATAAATCTGAAGCTCGGAAGACAAGTTAAGGCTATAACTATAGATGTAAGTGTCATTAACCAGGTCAGGTTGTAGCTAAAAGCACAAGAGTGGATTAGAGATCCCTGGGAAGTGTACGGTGAACTGATTTATGCATTGAGGACAAAACCTTGGGATGCTAGCATTTAAGACATCGGTAGGAAAACAGGTGCCAATGAAAAAGGGAGTGGTCAAGAGTTTAGTTGGATAAAATGCTCATTGCATTTACCAATTAAAAAGTCACGAAGACCTATTCAAAAGGCAGCATCAGTAGAGTGGTGAGAGAGAAACCAATTGCTTTGGGTTGCAAAGTGAAGGTGAGGTGAGCAAATTAATCCAGCAAATGGAATGTACTATTCTCAAAAGATTGGCTATAAAGAGCACACCAAAAAATGCTAAAAACAGGCTTCAACAGGAAGAAGGTAGAGAGAGACTGGTCTCCTGGGCAGCAGTGGCAGCTGCTGGTGGTGATTTACAGTGTCCAGGGCTAGCAGCACTGGTGGTACCAGATGTTGCTCTTAGTGCCCAGTATTTTTTTTAAGCATGTCTTTGGATGTTCATCCCTAACTCTGGCTCTCCAGCTGCCTATCTTTTCTGCCTAAATCATCCAAAGTTATTTTATTTTGTTTACAAATAGGTATCCCACCTGATAGTCGGGTCTTCAGGGTCTAGATCAGTGAAAGCTTAATAACTAATTAATTTAGGATTTGGGAACTCCTAATTCAAACTCTGAGGTCCAAATAATTTAAAAGGATATTTGTACTCTCACCAGTCTGGGTTGCTTTCTTTTGTTTATTTCATGCTTTTCAACTACCCAGATAACCAACCTATTAATGAACCAATCAACAAATACAGTTATCAGTTATTTACTGATCCTTCTCGTGCTCAGGGCTGTGAGGTGTGTGGAGAGCAATAGATTAAAGTTCCCATTATCCAGGATTTCACAGTGCAGCTAGGTAGAGCATTCAAATTATGAGAATAAACTATCAGCTGCTATGTGTATACTTGACACGAATCCTGCAGAGGCAATACGTGTTTGCTTCCCATGTCCCCTCAACTCCCTGGGAGCACTTTAGGATTTTGAGCAAATCAAAGCAGCTGCTTCTTGACCCCGTGTACTGGGCAATGCAGGGTGAATGGAACAGGCAATAAAGGCTCAAAGAAACTAGTTGGAACTTTGTTATTATCAGTGTCCAGAAGCCACACGAGCTCCTTGACTTCCTAGAACTGACCTAACACCAATATTATGACTTTTCAATGCACTAAAGAGTATCAGTATAATTCTTGAGAACTTCCAGCATACTCAGTTCTATTTCTACTGTACTTTAATAAGTGATGCTTAAAAATACTTATTATACACTCCCAACAATGATGTGCTCACATTCTCATTTGATAAGAGTAGACTAGACAATGTTATGGTACAACTGATTTCTAAAATTTTACTCACTTAGCAAAACAAAGTTTATTTATCTCTCTCCAAATATCTGTTACAGCTAGTAGGACTCTTCTCCATCTAGTGGTCCAGGGAACTTCATTTTTGGCATTCCCATCTCAGCACATAGCCTTCAAGGTTGCCATAGTAGTGGGAGAGGAAACTGGAGGCTCACGCGCTGTCTCTTAAACACCTCAGCTCGGCACACACACCTGTCACATCTGCTAATGTTTTACTAGATAAAATTATTTGTCCCTGTTAACTGCAAAGTAGTCTGGAAATAAGGGGGTGGGCTCTTTGAAACACCTGATTGACAATGCTGTCTCTTTCAGAACATCTTTGGGGATGAACTAAGATTTAACATTTTTAGAAAATACGAAAAAAGTATTCATTTGCTCTTGCAAATTCATCTAATAGTTTATAAGCCTGCCTTTGTATGCATTGCTAAAGATAAAAATAGTAAATAGAATTTCTCTCTTAAGGTGCTTACTGCTTAATATAGGATAGAAATCATATAGAGACAACGGACGTATTTATTTGTTTTACAATCTAGGGAAAAAACAATACCTGCTTGACAATTGTTTGTGTGATCATATGTCCTTCCGATTTTTGCATAAATATGTCCTTCTTCTTGAAGGATCCCCTGATCACCCTCTTTAATACTGCACAATGATCAAACACTTCCTCTCTTTGTTCCAATCGATTTTTCTCCAAACCATTTATAACTATTATGCTACTTATTCATCTATTCTCATTCCACACAATACATTGTATACTCAAAGAAGGCAAAATATTGTTTAATTCATTGCTTTCATAATTTTCACAATACCCGAAATGTAGTAGGTTCAGTAAATATTTATTGAATTATATGAGTTAAGAAAATTATCAAAACATAAAAACGGTAGGCATGATAAAGTATGTGATTTTGGTAGCGTGTATTACTTTCAAGGCATGGAGGGTCAGGGAAGGTTTGATGGATAAACTGGGTATTGGATACACTGATACACAGATGCTTTTCAGGCAGAGCATGAGAGCCATCGTACATGGTGCTACCATCAAGATAAGTGCGCGAGAGGTTGGCTGAGAGCTGGGTGGATGAACCTGGGAAGAGGAAAATTACTCTGCACCTTCAGTGGCTGCATAATTTGCTCATAAGCTCTAGAGGGTGCCATAAAATTATTGCCATATAGTCAGTCAGAAAGAGGTCCAAGAGACTCCCTCAAAGACCCTAGGGCAGGAGGAATGCTGGAATGACGTGCAACCTTCTGTGTTGCAGAGAGCAAATGCTACAGGAACTTGTCAGAGGCTGAGTAAGCTCAGGATCGGCAGACGAGGTACAAAGGAGGTTTTTGTTTTCTTTCTTTGTTAGTAAGAAACCGCAGTTGAGTAGGTGAAGCAGAACAAGAACACACCGATTGGTGGCCGGAAATGATACATTCCTAAGTGTCTCTCATGGGTCGAGACAATGTCACCTCCTTTCCTGGCCATTTCCCTCTCTGTCTCTAAGGTGCATGTAGAATCTTCTATACACTTTTATTTTGGGGTATAGGTGCCAAAAGTTAACTGACTGAATACTCAATGTGAAAAGTAAATAATTTGTTGAAAATATAAATACACACATACTGATTGTAATGTGTAATAGGAATGTATAGCAGTGCTCACAGGTTTTAACAAATTGTTCTACTTTTTGTGGCCCAGTGTCTAGAACACAGTAGTTGCTCATTGGCTGAAATGTTATGTTAGAATAAGTAGGCCAAGGTATCTTCATTACTGTCTCCTCTGAAAGTAATCTTTCCATTTAATAAATCAGAAGCCTGAACAGCAGCATTCCAAAACATGGTAACTTACATTGAAAAGCACCTGGTGGTAGGTTTATTTTTTTTTGTTTCTGATTTATTGTTCATAGACAGTAGGTATGCATTAACTGGTTTTATTTTTACACTAGAATTCTGTGCCCTTTGTGCAGGATGTATAAGTTTATTGGCGGCTAACTCACATTGATGACAACTTTGGTGTGCTTGAGGGACATATTTTCATAAATTGCCACATTTTTGATAGATTTTACCATGACTGGTTTACTTACAGATTGTTATTACGCTCCAGCAGGATTCACTGCCTCTGCCCCGCACAGATGATAAGGTAGAAACTCGTGCTCTCTCACTTCTTAACAACAATGATAATAGCAATGTATATGCAGTGTGTGTTTTCACAGCAGAGTGAAGAAAGAAGAAACCCAAGAGAGCCCGCTCAGCCTTTGGAGCATTTACTGTGAAACTAGAACAAAGTACTGTAATTTCAAAGATGCTGTTAAAGGTATCTTACTTTACTGAGAGGCACTGAAGAACACATCCATTAGACATGAACTTTTTTTGTTAGATCTACTAGGAGGCTTCTCTCTAACAGAGGTCAGTAATGTTGTTTTCAGGCTGCTTTCTGCCTGAAAGCCGTTACAGTAGATTTGCTAAGTCCCAAAGAACTGTGTTCCCAATGGTTACATGGAGCTCAATTCTGAGAGCACTCAACTACTTTTATTTCCCATTTCCATGCTGACTTTGAAGACTTTGAAGAATTCTTAGGGCCTCGATCCTCTAATTATTAAAAAGTGAAATTTATATGCGAAATTTGGGTTCCTAATTAAATTCTTCTTGGATAATTATGAAGTCCCAGATGGTGTGTGTGATGAGGAGAAAGTGTAGCTAAAGTATGATGTTCCAAGGTGTTTATGATAGAGGATGGGGGAATTTGGCCTTGATGAGGAATGGGTACAGAGCTGACCACACAGAGCTTTCTAACTTCATGAGAGGAGGTGGTAGGATGGCCAAAAAAGCTCCTCCCTCCGGGCCCCCAAGTGTGGAGGGGAGCCGTGGGCAGGTGGCCTTTCCATTTATAGAAATTCCTTACTATCCAGGAATGAACTATCACGATAATAAATAGTATTTGTAATTTTAAAGGTGGTTCTATAAAGCTTAATTAAAGAATAGTTATTTTGGTTGAAAATTTCAACTAAAAAATGAATTACCCATCTACCTGCCTTCTTAAGAAAGGACACAGAGCAGGATTTTAATCTTTCTCTGTAAACAGAGATCATTATTATGAACATCTGCAAGTGTGATATGGTGGCAATGCTGCTAGGTCACCAGAGAGCTTGTGACTGCACCAGAATGCCTATTCTGGGATCCACCAAAGCAGAGATCCAAGAATTCCTTATTTCTCCCCTGCCTCCATTTCTTCAAAAGTTTAATGGATGCACTGCATACTCATGGGCATGACAAAGGAGTCCACGTTGTCCTCAGACTCCCCAAGAGGTCCATATCCAAGTTGTCAGGAAACCCTGAACTTTGCCAAGTGTCTCAGGTAGTTATGCTTATATGACTGAAGACATGTGTTAGATTCTACCACCTTCATTACCCAGCATAGTGTTAGGCACAAAATTCATGGGAAACGGTCTATTTTTTAGAAACATTGACTTGAGACTATAGTAACAATATTATCTTTGCTGACTTAAAGAATTTTTCTGATAAGCAAGATAACTGAATTGCTTGGTGGTTAATTGACTAGTTAAAATCCACATATTAGCTTTCCCTGGAATCTTCCATGCTGCAAATGTGCTGCCTTGGGTATCATTAGTCACCTTAAAGCTGGCCTTATTATCCATCATTCCAAATAACCTAAACTGTGTATATAAACTTCCTTAGGCAGAGGCACAACATAATATCTGGACCTGACATTTGAGGCTTCATTTTTTTAAAAATTCAATTACATTGTAACTGGAAAGAATAACATCAATTAGCAATGTAAAATGTAAAAGTAATTAATAATCATAAGCATGTGTCAGCCCCATGCAAAGCCAGTCCCCACCTCGAGTCATTCTCACCACCCGCCAGACCCTCAATCTTGGTTATTACATTCCTCTAAATTCCAAAACTGCAAACGCCGCACTTACTTACAGTATGATTTATTACTCCCAACCCAAGCTCTGCTGAGCCCCTCTGGTTCATTATTAATAAGGTACCTGTGAGGTCACTATCAAATTGCAACGAGATACAATGTTCCATAGTGCTAACAAAGAAAAAAAATATCTTGGCCGTGGGGTGGGGGAGAATTTTCTGCAAACTTAAACAAAATATGATGCACATCAACAGCTTTGTGTATAGAGTGTCACCTTTCATAAGATTTAAAAAAAAATCCAAATAAAAAATTATGCTGTCATGCATTAAAAGCCTTTTCAGTGAGCAACTACCTGTTTCCCAGTAGCATGCCAGAGTTTATTTATCATGGAAAACAAATGTGGGTGCAAATTAACAGAATCCTTCTCCCTGATACTGGGAGATGTTGAACAATGTTGGAGACTGGAAATTTATAAAGAACTAAGGGAAAAAAAACACAGAACTGGGAGGACTCCAGTTATACACGTCTTAAATGAAGAGGGCCAATGTAAGGGATGCCCAGTAATGGATGGCTGACTCTCCGGAAACACATCTAATTAAAAATTATTGTGAATTTACGTAACAGCTATAATGGACTCAGAATTGTAATATATTCATTAGAAAAGAAAAAAAAATGTTTTATCCATAGATTTTACTATCCATAAACTTGCAGTGTATTTGGGAAAAAAAAAAGATAAACAAATAGTAGTATTTAAGTAGCAGTTAATCCCTGGGGTGCTCCCCATGTTAAGTGTCTGAGGAGGACAGGTGCTCAGGGCAGGTTTTCTGGAGGAGTGGAGGCTTGAACTTTACCTGGAGGTTAAGCATTAGGGGACAAGAGAGGCCAGTGGTCCAGTTGAACCAGCAAAGGGCAGGAAAGGCAATAAAGAAGTGGAGGAAGAGGAAGAAGAGAGTAACATAACAGCAAAATGCCACCAGTTCAAAGGATACATTTGTGAGTTACTTTGAATTATAAACTGTGATTGTGCCTGTGACAGCCTTCTCAATAGCTGTACAAAGTGGAAGCTAAAGTATACAAGATGAACGGACAATGGACGCACAACTAATTGAGTGAAAAGAGAGCTGGGCTTTTTCGTCTTGCTTTGTCTACCGCTTCACCCTTTCCATTGATGTCCATTGCTACATGAATAGAACATCAAGATCGCCGGTTTGATATCAAGAACCTTTCCTGGAATCTGGCAAATCTGAGATCAAATTGTAGTTTATTTTCTTACCAGCTGGCTAATCTTGGGTACCTTATCATAATATGCTACACTTTATGTTTTTCTCATCTGTAAAATAAAAATAATATATTCATCTTACCATTTTATCATGAAGACAGAATGAAAAAGGATTGGTACTTATTCTACTGCTTGAGGCATTATAATTTGATATTAAACTTAGACATACTAGGAAAAGATGATAATTCTGCTAGAAAAAAAAAGTCTGCCCACAATTGAGTTTTGTTGATACATGCAAATTATTTTGAATTATATAGATCCTTGTTTAGGGGAATAATTGGTAAAAGATTCTGGAGGCATCACCTGCGTACACATGAAGGCAGTGTCTGAATTCTCTCCAAGCTCCTGAGACACCAGTGCTTATGTTAAGGCTTTGATCATCATGTTTATACACACACAGCAAAGAATGCCATCTAAGCACCCTGTCTTGAGTATTCTCCTTTCTTCCTAGGCTTTTCTTCAGCAAACCTGGAACACAATGCCATGTCCTCAAATCGTCAACTTTGTCACTGGAGTTGATATGCAGCATGAAAGCTTTTTGTGTCAGAGTCAGACATCTACTTACATTAGGGAAGCAGGGCTTTGCTGAAAAGTTTGGAATATTTAACTTAACGTAAACCAGGAAAAGCAAAGATTCACTAAGCACATGGGCTGTCAGAATTCCGCAAGAATGTGACCTTATGTTGCAGTTGGTTGTGCACAAGACCCTGTCCTTCACTGGCTTGTTAACTCCTGAAGGTAAAGTCTCACGACTTACTTACCTCAGTGAACTTATATCATAGAAGTAATGCCTTTTATGAAGCAAGCACACAGGCTCCCTCCCTGCTTCCCTCCCTCGTTCCCTCCCCTACCACCCTGTCTTCCTTCCTTCCTTTTCAATGTTTAGTGAAATTCATTCTCTGCCGTATCACTGTTTGGCTTGTTAAGTTGTTTGGATGTGTTTAATTGTCCTTCTGGGTAAAAAAGAATGAAGGCTTCTGGGTCTGTACAGAAATCTGCTAAGGCGTTATTTCTGGATACACTTGCTACTGACAATTCTGTGTGTAATTTTAGGTATTTAAAGCAACAGCGGGAATCCAGTTATAGAGTGTTGATGACTACAAAAAGATTTATAGCCTCGTGATGAGGAAGTTGGAGGGGAGAAGTGGATGAAAACAGAGATATTCCTGAAGGTCATTATGCAGATTAACACAAGTCCTCTGTCAAGAGAGAAGAGAACCAAGAAAGAAGCTGAGGAAGGGACGAGATTTCTAAAAGCTAAGGAATGTGCCTCTGTCTCCTCATGCCCATTGTTTCCCTTGAAAGTACACAGATCAGTCCTAGGGAAGAGCTTCCTGCGTATTGTATAGTCAGGGCTCTTCAAAGAAATAGAAACAATAGGATGTATGTATATGCACATGGAAAAAAATAACATCAACATATATACATGAATACAGACACACATATATACATGTACATGTATATATGTGTGTATGTATGTATGTATTGTGAGTCTCTCTGTGTGTATATGTGTATATATGCCAGTCTGAGTCTCAAGACCTGAGAATCAGGAGATCTGATGATGCCATTCTGGTCTGAATGACAGCGGGTTTGAGACCCAGAAAGAGCTGATGTCTCAGTTCAAGGCAGCTGGGCAGAAGCAGCTGCCTCTCATTCACGGGAGGATCAGCCTTCTTGTTTAATTCAAACCTTCAGCTGACTGGGCAAGTCCTACCCACATCTGGGAAGGCAATGTGCTTTACTCAGTTTACCCATTCAGATGCTAATCTCATCCAGGAACGTCTCAAAGACACACTCGGTATAAGATGGACCAAATGCCTGTGCACCCTGTGGCCCAATCAAGTTGATACATAAAATTAGCCATCATAGGTATAAAGAGTCATCAGTAGCAGGTAACACAGGCGCTCTGAAAGCAAGGGAATAATACATTCCACTCATAGTGTGTTTTGTGCCAATATCTTCGGAGATGTTTTCCTTGGCTCACCATGCCATGAAATACGTCTTCCTTGCAATCCACTTATTATTTCCACCTATTCCTTCACAAATAGGGCCTGGATATGGGGCTTTAGCCTAAAATACTCAATTTTCTCATCTTGTGTCCTATTAATCTTTCGCTGACCGTTCAGTATCTACTGTGAGCATCAGATGGAGATGACAAAGCCTGTCTCCACAGAAGCTCATTAAAGGACAAAGAGAAATGTCTATAAAGCATTATTTGAATGCTTAGTTTTTGGGTTATCATCTATCAGTTTCCACACATTACCTCTGCTTGAAGGTTTCCATCTTCCACGGCATGGACCTGGCTCATGTTGGAGCCAGTGAGATGATGAGAAACGGCTGTAAATTTGTGCCTGAGCACATTGTCATCATCCTGACTACTTTGCCAAAGCTCTTTCATTCATTATTAGCAAAATAAGAGAGGAAAGAAAAGCTTCCTAAAGCCACTTGAATCTTTTCCCCCAGAAACACAGGAGACTAACACAGATGGTAGGAAGACAAAATGTGGTTGAACAAGCTAGAGATTTGGTTTTCATGTTGCTGCATAATTGATTTGACTGATTTCAGAATTTGCCAGACTAACCCAGTAGCGTCACAGATGCTTCATTCTTCCAACGTGAGTTCTTTTCTCTTTAACATCCAAATATTTTAAGCAAGATACTCCTTTGCTCCATCTATCACTAGACCTTGCTCAACACTGCAATGCAATGCTGTGACACTGCAGACATTGTCCTCCTGCCAATGGTGGGGCACAAGCAGGAAACCAAATACTCATTGCAAGAACCAGGTGGAGAGGTTAAAGGGCTTTCTTCCCAACTTAGCTTACTAAAATGAGATAGAGTTTCAGTATTATAAAAACTACATTGGCAAATTCATGGAGAAACAAAACAAAATCCTATGAAGTGGGACAGAATCTAGATGATTTTAGGGAACATTTTTCTCAAAGCTTCAAAGTCACAAGAAGATCACAAAAACCTTGGCTGCAGAAGTGAGCTGTGCTGACATCTGCAGAACAACTACCTACTAAGATGAAAAGGCTAAATACACAGAGGTGTGAAAAGTCTTCTCAGGCAGTAGGCAATGAAAAAAAGAAACAAAACAAAACAAAAACGATTTTACAAACCGCTCCCTAGTTTTAGCTCCTTTTTAAAGATCCATTTATGTATTTATTTTTAAGATTTGTATATTATTTGTTTCCACGCTACTCACTTTCCCCTCACTCTCCCAAATACAAGCCCCACAAGTTCAGGTATATTGTATTTCTCTTTTTTTTTAATTTCAGAATATTGCAGGGGTATAAATATTTTGGTTACCCGTGGATTGTTTATATTCATATTTATAATTTCAGAATCTAGAACAGTATTATATCAGACAAAATAGGTTTCCAGGAAATATATTTGAATTATTTCAACAAAATTATACAAAGACTGGGAAAATATTCCTGAGCAGTTGAAATCACCGGAAAACAAAGTTCAATGAGTTTCAGCTTGAGAAAGCAAAAAGTCAATTGACAAAAGATCATCCCCAAGCAAAGAAAGAGCTATCCTCAGAGGTAAATGAATAGGATCTCATAATGTTACCCCATTTGCACTCTCAGGGTTGGAGCTCAAGATGTGGCCATGACACCGTGATGGGGAAATGTTTAACTGGTGAATTATGAAAATTAATCAGATATATATGTATATAAATGAAACAGCAGCAATGGTCCTCACACACAGGTAACTTTTAGCACACGTGGTGTGAACTGAAGAGTGATGCCTTTCTAGGGCAGTATCCAACAACGAGGAGCAAAGGAAAAATGGAACAGAGCATCTTCAGCTGAGGGAAATACCTCGTACTTCCTCCCTATGCAAAATTGGAATTCTAATCCAGCAAAGCAACACAGTCCTGGTGGTCCTAGTGTTACTTTGAGGAAGTGGTTTCAAATAATAAAATACAAAATCAATAAAGCAGAGAGTAGACACTGAAGCTATGGGAGTGAGCACGAGTGAGCAGGGAAGTAGTCAAAGAGGAAATGCAGGGATACAAGGCCAAGGGCATACATGGGCAAGATTTTCTCACAAAGGAGAAGGGACACCTTATCTCTGAACCCTGGGTGAAAGAGGTAAAGATACTTATGAATATACAACAGATTGTATCCCAATGGGAGAAAGGAAGTATTTAGAGAAGCTGTTCATGAGGCTTCCAAACTTCCTTAAGAAATAAAAGGCAAATTTTCTGAGAATAAAAGAGTGTATTTGAGTAACAGGTTTAAAGAATATCTAAGTTTTAAAATAGCAATTGAGAAGAGTCAGAGCTATCCTATCTAGGAAGAAAAGCTGAAGTAATTGCTGGATGATGCTGAGGCTTCCAGTGGTATGTGGACATGGATTTACAGTGTCCCTCACAGGTGTGATGGTGTTTTCTTCAGAAGTTCTCAGTCACCCAGGCATGCAAATAGAGAGTCCAGATTGTGGCATCCCCCGGGATGGGTCTGTCGTTAGAAAGAGGCAGCAGGTAGCAAGGCAAGTGACAGTTCTGGTGAGAGCGCGGTTCCGCTGTATCGCTTCACTCAGTTGGCAGCACAACTATTCCCCCAGCCCTTGTCACTTCAAACCTGTCATAAGCAGTGCAGAGTGACCTACCCCAAACAGAATCACACCTCAGATTCTTTTGGCTCCTCACTAACAACAGGATAAAATCCAAGAACTTTTCTATGGACGCTACATGATATCTCCCTTGGTGACATGGCCCCAACCTACCCTCCTCAACCTTACCTCCTAATATATGCCCCCTTTGCCTAATCTTGCTAAATGCTTCCTGGATTTCTTTTTAATAGCAACAATTTTTACATCACAAATTATGATACAATGACACCTACAAGTAACTGCAAGAATATTTCACTCCTCCGTGGTTTTGCACAACCTGTTCCCTTTTCCCAACAGCAATCATCTGTCACTCTCACTGTCTTGCTTTCCCTTCCTCATGTCAATGAGTTTTGACCTAGGGAATGGGCATCAGTCTTCCTGTTATACAAATTCTGTAGCCTATCCATATTTCTAAGCATACTTTATTGTCATTATGTGTTTTGATAATGTGTCTACTAGATTGTAATCACATTAACCTCAATGACTTAGTGGCACATTTAGTTTTTTATGCTCAGGACCGAAGTATTAAGTGAAACACAGGACTTACCGGATAAATACGCACTGGGCTGAAGACAGGACAGCTTTGTGGCTGGGCATCAGAGATGATTGGACATGACCTGCAAAAGGCCACCAAGAGAGCGATTCTGAGAGAAAGAGAGAGATGCGAAAAGGAGACTGTCGGGCTTGTAACAGCAGACTTGCCTTTGTAAGGCTGCCTCAGATATGAAGACGCAATATGGATGAAAAGATCAGATGAACTAGACTGTAGAAAACATTAAAAATGAGACGATGGAGATGTTGAAAATTAGAATCTCAATGATTAAAAGACCTTTCATTCCCTTTTCTGAAAAACATCGGTTTAAGGGGTGAAATTACTCGATATCACGTCATACGGAGGTGTTTATCATTCCATCATTTCCTACCACCATAGGTAAAAATATTTTCTTTATTCGTTTAACTGAGTCTTTAAGGAATTAAATTATTAAAAACATCAGAAAAACCTATTCTGAAATGAAAGTTCCTATATTTAAACAAGGTTAAATTACAAATAACAGAGGCCAGACACTAAAGAGTACAATTCCATATGGTTCCATTTATTCAAAGTACAAAAACGTGAGAACGCACTAATCTACATTGTTTGAAGTCAGGTTAGTAGTTACACTCGGATAAGGTGGGGATCAGAGTGGACCAAGATGGGAGCTTCTGAGCTGCTGGGATATTTTCTTTTTTCTGTGATTTGAGTGGTAGCAACATAGATGTGTTCAGATAGTGAAAGTTCTAATTGTAACTTTTTCTGAATATATATTACTATAATAAAAATTTTAAAGTTATAAATGTGAGGTTAAGAGAAGACATTTGCAAAAATTATATAATTTGCATAAAATGTTACTGTGTTTAGTGAAAAAAGAGCTCCAAGAAATGCATTCAAAAAAGACAACCCAGGAGAAAAGCGAACAAAGAACATTAACAGGCAACTCATAAAATTCATACAAATGGCTCACAAACGTATTTTTAAAAGATTTTTTATGTTATTATTGATCTGGAAACCTCAAATTGAAACAACAACTAGCTACCATATTTCATTTAACGGACTAGCCAACATTAAGAAGATGTAGAATAGCACAATGGCCAGCCTTTGCTGAGTATGTACTATGGGACAGCACTCCCCTACATACTTATTTTTTCTTATAATCCTCATTTAACTTGTGATCTCATTTCTATCTCCATTTTATGAACAATATTAGTAATTTTCTCACATAGTAAATGATAAATCTAGGCTTCAAATCAGGCTCCAAACTATTTATTTTAGCTACTATTTCATGAGACTACTGTGTTAGAATTCTGCCCATTAGTAATGAATACGCCTCCTCCTCTACAGACACTGCCTGATTCGCAAACTAGTCACAGGAGCAGGGGGGGAATTTTAGAATAAATTTGTTCTATTATGTTGCTTATGAAAATTGCTGCTTTAATACTTTTCCATTTTAGGTAACTGAGCACATGTATCCTAAAGCTAACTTAAAGACAATCCTCCCATGCTCTCTGTTTACTTTTTTAAAACTATTAACCCTTAAAAATTAAAACTGAGTCTATAATCAAATGTTATCAAATTAATTTGTGCAATCGAGGTGGAGCAAATGTTGGGATTATGGTTAAAAAAGATAATTGTTGGCTATAAATACTGAAAGTGTAGAAATCCTATAACAAAGTTATATTTATCCTATATACATAGTTATATCACCTATAAATGAACACTAGAAGGAATTCTACAAGCCTTTGTACATACACAAAGCAAAGGAAATCACCACATCAAGAAAGATTTTAAAAAACCCAAAATATCCTTAAAAATTTAAGGTCAATCGTATCTGTCAATAATATGCATGTGTTGATGGTCTAAAGCCACCAGTGGAAAGAAACTTTAATATTCAGATCACAAATCAGAGCCCCATAGGCTCTATACAAGAGACACACTTAAAACAAATGATTCAGAAAGGTTATCAAAAGTTTTAAATTACAGTGAGTTGGTAAAATGTCCTTCACCCACATAGGCAGAAACAATACATAATGATGTGAATTCAGGGAGTCGAGATTAATCATAAGCCTCTTTCTCTCCTGGTTTTCTTTCTGAATCACATTGAGAATTTATGCAAGAATACAGATGAGGCAGAATACAGTGCTTATTTTGGTAAAATTATACTGGAGATATGGCTTGGACTCAAGGCTCACTCTTTAATCCCTAAATTTTCCCATCAGTGGGGGCATCTGGAGAACCACGGGCTTTGTTGGAGCCAGGACTGGGAACCCAGCACACGAGAAGGAGAGGTTCAAGCGTGCTTTGTTGAAGGTCCACATATGAGGCAGGAGTGAAAAAGGTAGCAAAGTGAGAGACAGAAAGACACAGACAGAGGGAAACTCACATGTAGCTGTAGCTGAGAACCAAAAACACTTTATGAAAAATGACCACTGAAGTTTCTTAAAAAAGTTTATGGGTGAAGGGCATGATTACTCATTGACAGGGAACATTTGAAAGGGACCAAATTTGGGAGAAAGACTATAAATCTGGTTTTATACATAATGAATTTGAGATGCCCAAGATAGATATCATTCAGAAGACTGTTGGGTGTGTAAGTCTGGAACTTAAAGGAACGCGTACGATTTCTCCCACATTCCCTTTTACCACTGTGGAATTTTTCTTAATCATTTACTATGCCTAAGATTAAAAATGTAATTTCTTCCCATGCCAATTTTTTGCTGTGTAATAATTAAATGACATCAGTGCTCAACACCAATCCTTTTAATCATGGTCTTCCCCTTCATGATTTTGGCTATATTTTATAGACAAGTGCTTTGTTTTTATTTTTTATTTTCCTTTAATTTTTTTTTTTTTACTTTTGTCCAAGATTACTTCACAGATAGAAGAGTTTCCTGAGCTTAGCGCTGTTTGAAAGCATCTTCTTCTAACACTTGAACATGAAAGATACCTTTTTATGATATTTTGGTCATTTACTATTTCCTGCTGAACTTGTAGATCTAGGCCTTTTTGTAAACATTCAATATTGCTTTTGAGAATTAGAAAGTTAACCTGATAGTTTTTCATTTGGAGAGAGAGAGAGTTGCTTTTTTTCTGCTTGAATAACTGAAAATTTCTTTCTGCCTTCATGACGTTTAATCATTTCATGAGGATAAGTTTTGGTGATGGCTGTTGTGTATGTATTCTTCCTCCAAAAGACACCCTCTCTATTAGTTAAAATCAGGTTCAGTTGCAATTATCAGTAAAACCCCAAATAACAGTAAATTAACGAAACAATTTCTTGCCCTCTCATGTTTAAGAAATCTGGAGGAAGCCACTATGACAATATCCCAGGCTCCATAAGGAGAAATGCAGGAAATGACAAAACTGTGTTCCTCTGAGGATAATTCCTGGAATTTGTAGCTACTCTTCTTGCTCATGTCCTATTGGTCAGAACTTAGTCACACAGTCTCACCTGAGTGGCAAAATAAGTTAGGAAATGCTGTTTTTATTCCAGTCTGTTCCTAATTTTTTTTGTTTGTTTTGATATGATTTAGTTGAATTCTCTTTGTCTCTTTCCCACCTCATGTGAGTATTTATCTACTTGTGTGAGCTGCAATTAGAGGAGGGGATAGTAAACTTCCTACCTTTTCTGTATCCTAAAGAGCACAGATGGAGTTAAGGGAAAGAAGATGGAAGGGAAACATAACTTTGGGGATGGATAACCTATCCTGGAAGTTGTGATCTCTGAGTTGTCTACTGAGGTCATTTATTCTGCTCAGGAATTGATCCTATTCCTAGTCCCATCGAGTAATGCCCTTCAGTTTCAGTAGAAATAAGACCTGAATTTCCATCAAAGAAAACCAATTCCGTTATTCTTTATTCCTTTTGCTCAGTGGTAGCACTCTAGCGGTCGTTTCCACCATGCCACTGAGAAGGCAGAAGAGGAGAGATGTACTGAAGCCTGTGGGGAAGAACCCTTTTCCCTTTTCTAATAACAAAATAGGGGAACTTCCTCAAGGCTCTCAGGAAATGTGCAGAACCTATACAAAGAAAACCGAGCATCCCTACTGAGAGCCATGAAAAGGGCTTGAATAAAGACATTAACTGAAATGATAAGAATTGATATAGTAAAAGTTGTAAATAAATAAATAAAACTTAAAAAAAAGAAAAAGCAAGAAAGGTCTCCAAGTATTAGCCTATAAATAGGATGCTAACCAATTATACCCTGACATGTTTAACTTCATAAATGAAAACAATATCTAATTATATGAATGATTTATATGGAAGAATAAGTATCTAAGGATTGCAAATGAGTTTTCATTTTAAATAAAGGGTGATGGGGGTAGATTTTCTCTACCAAAGCGTAAATCGTATTTTTAAGCTATAATAATTACAGAATGTGGTGTGAGGCCAAGAAAAGGCAGATACACTAGTGCTGTATGTTGGAAAATTCATAGGGGTGTGTGTGTATGTGTGTGTGTATGTGTGTATACATATATATAAAACTATAGTATTAAATATGTGGTCAAATAAGCCTTTAAAATCTCAGGAGAAAGGCATTAAAAATATCTAAATACCTGAGGGGAGGAAACATTAAATAAGATTCCTAAGCCACATCTGACACCAAGAAGGGAAAAAAATATGCTAAGGATTCAAATTTAGAAAATGTGATCTAGTATGCATTAGTATGATTAAGCATATTCTTACAAATATTTTTTTTTTTCCAATGAGCAGAACATTCTGATAAACAAAACATCCATGGCAGAAATCCGGAAGCCATGATTGATAGGCTATGAAAAACTGAAAGTGTTTACAAAATTAAAATGCAGACAAATAGTGGGTAATATTTTCACTATGGATAAATAATAAAAATAAAATTGCTATGAAACAAAGAACGTTGAGAGATAAACAGATGAGGAGGAAGGCCCATCATCCCGCACGATCAGCTGCTGATTCAGCTTTTGTGTTAGTTTGCCTTAAATGTTTATGATTCCTTCCTTCCTTCCTTGTTACTTGTTAGCATCTCTTCCCTTATAGCCTCTATTGACTTCAAAGGAAATACACTCACCACCTTTTCGGGCAAGTGCAGCCCAACAACTTTCTTTTAGCATGATGTTGTCACATGCTCAATTAGCAAAGCATCATCATCTCAACTGCTTGTTTTAACAGATTAACGTGAATATGAATGAAAGAAATGATTGAAGAGCCATTTATATTTTTACTTAAACAAAGTGTACTAAATAGATGGAATCTGGTGTCCTACCTGTGCAGTCTCAGATGCTGTGCCCAGATTTACAGAGACAGAGCCCATCTCTGCAACACAGAAAGACTTGAATTCATCCTTGACCCGTGACACGACCTTATCTCTATTTCTCACCACAAACAGATCCATGGGTTTGGGATGCTTGCCTCATCCCATTCAGATATTTGACATTTCTCAAGGCTTGAATTCCCAACCGACACTCCTGCTCAACAACTAGTCCATCACTCTGCTCGGTTTCCCCAGCCTTACAGGCCAGAAGATCTTCAGTTGCCGTTTCCTATTTCCATCTCAATGCAGAGCAGACCACACCTTTAGTTTTTCTTAGCTACAGGACCAAAAGAGTTCACTACCTTGATCCACTGAATCAAGAAGCCCACTGAATATATTTTGTGTCATAAGAACCATTCTAAGTGTCACAGAAGACTTGAGAAATATGTCAATGTGGCCACTAAGAAGTTACAGTCTAATTGAGGAACCTGAAATTGCAGACTCTATTGATAATGCAAAGATTAGCAACCAAATGGTTAACCTGAATTTAATGTTAGGAATACTAACTCATAATCAGCATGGGACCAATTAGAAATACAGAAGAATTAAAACAAATCAATTCCACTGAATTTACTTCAGATCATATGGCTGACAGCTAAGTGCTTTGTGGTAGATTTTTTTTTCCCTGTTCATACAACTAGTGGATCAGTTTTCAGCAACTGCAGGGCTTGGTGCGGTGGCTGACAGGTCCTATGGGTGGGCATGCCAGGAAACACATTTCAGGGAGAATGAATGGCAGAAAGTAATCGCTATACTCAGTGGAAATGTTGGTAGATGCAATTCCTGCTTCAATTAATAATTCAATATAGTTTACAGATACCCCTCACCTAGCTTCACCATGCAATACTTAGACAATGAGGTACAGGATTTGTAAAAAATCCAAAATTCAGTAACATTGGTAACCATATACATAAATATCATTACTGATTTTGAGTGGAGAACAGAATTACTCACAGTGACAGACAGGTCTTCCTTCTAAGACTAAATACTTTTAGCTACTCGCTTTGGGCCCCTTAAATCTTCAGAACTATGATTTTGTGATATTTTTGTCATTGGTGACATTAAGGGCAGGGTCCCTTATAAGGTTCATTTATGACTCAATGACACTTCTGATATCATATATGCATGTAGAATTTATAGAAATAGAAATGTCATATAATTATGATGAGAGTAAAAAAAAACAATACAGCTGCCTTTTGTGGAATATTTACTCTATGCTAGTTGTATCTAGGATATTTTATTTTAAACATAATCATCAAGGAAAGAAAAGGACCCTTGAGATCTACGACATTACATTCGGATGCAGGATCTATTAATTGTCTCCACAGTAAACTGACTATAAAGCTCATAGTCGCCATAATAACTGTAATTGCAAATATGGGCTTTAGAGATAGAACAAAGGTGAAGACAAAAATCCATTATTTGCTAACTTTTTAGCCCGAGGCAAGGCCTTCATTGTTCCACACTTCAGTTTCCTCATCTGCAAAACAAATATGGCAATAATATGGACTTCATAGAATTGTTGCACAAATGATACAAGCAACATGACTCTCATAGTGCCTGGCTCAAATAAATGTTTACTGATACTATTTTTTATTTATTAATACTATACACTCACTTGTGCATTCATTCTTTAAACATCTTATTGTTGCCTATGATGTAATCACTCCTGGGGTAGACACTAGAAATAGTCAGTGCTACCCTTTCAGGTGGCAATAGTACCATTTCAGTAATGCCTGGATAATTAAGCCCTCCTAAAAAATACATACTTCATTTGGAATAGCCAAAAGCTTTAAATCTCCTCAATAATGGTCCATTTCTGCATTTCCTATGGTAGCCACCAACCACATGTGACTATTTTAAAGTTAAATTAATTGAAATGAAATAAAAATAAAAATTCAGTTCCTTAGTCATACCAGCCACATTCAAAGTTCTTATAGGTATCTGTGGGCAGTGGTTGTAGCTGTGGATAGACGTTATGCATCATCATCATCATGGCAGAAAGTTCCACTGAACAGCAACAGATACCTTTAATGGTTTGTTAAAGTGTGAATTAACCAAGCAATTATTAGTTATTTATACATTTGGTTCAAAGTATTTTTAGAGCTTTTTCTAAGACCCGATTTTGATACAGGGAAAGAGGAAGGAAATACAAAGGCACTGGGGAAAATCTTTCAGACCTTTTCATTTCAAACATATTCAACTCCAGTGCTACGTGCACACACTCACTGCATAGGAAATTAAGTCTGTAGGTCTGACACCTCTGAAAGAAGAACCTCCGTGTGTGTGTCCAGATCCTACCATTTTAATTAGCACACCACTCCTTGGCATTACCCAAGGATATTGGTGTGAGCTACCCTCACTCACAAGGAAGAGCTATCAGCCTGAGAACAAATGCTCCTGAGAGCAAATGCTTGGGAGGAGTGATGTTGTCTGAAATGCTCCTCTTGCCCTAGTGTGGATCTCTCCCTCCCATATATTAGTCGCAGCACAGACCTTTGAAGGCTCCAGATATTATGCTTTGGTAAGATAAGAACTTGTCAAAAATGCACCAAAGTCCCATTGCATGTGTGCACACACACATACCACAAATTTTATTTTTTTTAAATCAAACAAACAATAACACCCAAAGAAGCCAGCTACTCTATTTGAACAAATCTCAGCGTACTTTCCAAATGAAAGCAAAACTCATCACTTCCCAGGTTAGAACAGCTGAGACCCATCAACCAACGGAAAACAATTTGTTCAGAGGAGAAGCTGTCACCAGCTATTACCACGTGGAACGTGAAGAGCTGCCGCAGATCTCGGCTCCCCGATTCTGGAAGGCCTGCTCCCATTTCGCTTGACAGCTGTGGACATTGGAATAATACAAAACATAACCTAATCAACAGACTGTGAAAAATCTGAAAGCTAAAGACAGATGTTCAACCACCATCACCACCTTTCATATTTAATTATATTTATGTGGGGGGGAAACAAGCAGTAAGTCAACTCCTTTAAGAAGCTCTACTTTGCTGTTGACTTAATGATGGGGTGGGTCTGCCATCCTCAAACAGTGCTCCTCAAATGGCCAACATCTAAGCCCTGGTGACAGATAAGCCTATGTTGAATTGCCTGCGTTTCATACAACAACCTGCACCCTTCCTCTTATTTCCAGAGGTACCTCATTATTTTCAGAGGTACCTCATTCACCTTCACTGTTCTTTACCAGACTAGTCTGCTGATGTCAAATCTATATCCAGCAGTGATCGGATGCAGTCAGCATACACCAAGCAGACTGAGATGGTAAGTGATTATTTTATTTTTTTTGGTCCACCTAACTAGTAAAACAAACATTTTCCTTTCTGTGTTGTGAATTACAATGATCCCAAAGAAATCTCAGAAATCAAAAGAAGAATACTATATTGTTTACTCCAGCATCCAATATCAGGGCATGACGTGTCATAAGATAAGCAGGGATCACAAACTTGCCTGCCTACACTTGGCAGGCAGATAAATCAAATGAGTCAAGTGTCGTGTCTCAGCTTCCTCACTAGAGGCCCAAAAGAGAGTGAGGGGGACTGCAAAGAACTGAGGATTCATGCCTGGTCTTCAGTCCAGCCCTCGGTGCTACTCAGGAATGTGGTTCAGCTACAGATAGAGTGGAGAGAGGGTAGAAATTCAGGATTTTATATAAAATCTAATTTTTAAATATTTGCAATTAATTATAGTTTTCCAACATGGTCCATGGTGTGGAAGCCAAAAAAGAAAAAAAAAAGTGTATATACTGAATATAGACTTAATTTTGCAAGCTTTGACTTAAAAGATTTCAGAATTACTATAATAAATTTTACAAAATATTGCTCCTCATGAGAGGTAAAGACAAAAAGGTCTGCTTCTGAAGTGCAGTAATGATCAGTAAAATTGTCACCGGGCTAAAACTGGGAGATCTTGTGTCTTTCCCAGCTCTGTCATTTATAAGCTGAGTGACTTTGGGCAAGTTACATATAGTCAGCATCTCATCTTCCTCCTATTTAAATTAGGGTCTCCCTGCCATGTCTACTTCATGTGTTTTGGATATAAAATAGTGAATATGCTTTTTAAACTGCAAAGTGATCTATTGCAAGAGAATATTATCAGTTGTTCATTTTTCAATGTGTCATCAATAAAAATGCCCATTGCTTATCATTTGCAGTACTCCCTCTATCCATCCAGAGGGAGGGGTGGCTCTTGAACACTAATACATTTAATTCAAATCACACTGTAAGATTCAAAGTAAAAATACATGCTTCTACCATTTATTTAAGCAATTTCCTTCACTTTTATGGGGGTAGGTTTTCCTTTTGTCAAATATAATAATGATACTCTCCATCTTTATTAGAAGAATATTATGAGGTTGAAATGCATTAAAAGTATTAGGAATTGAACACAGTAAAAATATAAGGTAGCTTTTCAACTTTAATGAATATTAACTATCATTTGTCCTTGTTTTCCATGGAAAAGGAAAACAATGCTATCATTATATTAATTACTCTAATATTAAAAATATTTAACGTGATTTGTCACATACCTATTATGAAAATGTATATTATATATAATATATTGCATATTGTATATATGACAATGTATAATGAAAATGTATATTGAATTAAACATCTCTAAAAGCTATATGAGATAGATACTCTTGCTCTCTCTGCTAAGATCTACATATATTTCCCCCACCCTTGTTTCCCCACCCCCAAGAATGACCCAATTTTATTTGGGGCAGCGACATTTGCAGCCCCAGGCTCTATGGCTCTACACTTTCTTTCTCAGAGCTCTTTGCAGCAAGGGGTGGACACATAACAAACAGTTCACACTGTGCTAGAGAAGCAAAGTCCATGGGGGGTTACAGGAAGCTTTTGCTTTGTCTATGAAAGACAGCAGGAGGCAGCCTTAATTCTTTTTCTTTCTACTCCAGACTTCTGAAGCTCCAGAAGCAATGACAAGGATAGGGAAAAACCAAGGGAATTGTGGATTTGTTGAGGGTGATATTTTCAAATGAGGGAACCAATGCCGGCAGTTGGCTAAATCTACATTTCTTTTTTTGTGAGATCCATCATACCCAACTTGCTTACATCTGTAAATTGTTATTTTTATTTTTGCCACTCAGCAAACTCAGGTGAAAACCAGTCCATGATTTGATTCTAAGCTCCATGATGTTAAACCCTATGCTGCAAGGCATAGGAGCCCACAGGTTTAACAATGAAGTGAGAAGCCATTAATCTTTCTGGAAACCAATTCTTCCATCACTAAAATGAGGATTATATAACAAATACTTCACTCATCTAAGTAAGAACCAAGAGACAAGTTTATAGAAAATCATTGCACAAAATCTAATGGGCAATAGAAATTAGGTGTTTGGTATTATTAACACAGATTTAAAATGTCACAGTTCTGCTAATTATAAAATATGATTTTACAATATTAAGTGACACATATCCTAAATGTTCTAGCTAGGGAAAATCACTGATGGCTGAATATATTTTATGATTCTTTCAAAAGAGCCAGAAATGACCTAACATTTGTATATTCTGTTGGATTCTCCATGAAAGCTATTTCCAATGGAAGATGCTTTCTTGGCATTTTGCAAATGGTGTTTAATACTGGCAGGTGGAGGAAGGGAGAGAGAGCAAACACTGTAACGAGCAACCTCTAATATTAACAGCCAAATTACTAAATGGTAGCACACTCCTTTTCATTCTCACAGAAATTGAGAGGTAGGCTTTGTCACTCAAGTTGTACAAATGTAGTTCAAAAGGGATTTTGTCCTTTGCCTAAATATATACAATCTTGAAAAGGCATACTTAAAATCCCAGTCTGGGTGCCTTGAATTCAGATCACTGTCTTAGCCACTAAGATGTACTCCCATAGCTGCACAGAGATGGACCAATGCCTACCAGGTATCCACGAAGTCGTGAGGATTCATGAAGAACCAAACCTCTAAGAGTCAGCAGATGCAATTACAAATGGGGAGACTTTGATTTATGAGCCTCTGGCATGTCTGAGATTGCAAGAATACTTTCAGATTTGGGCACTTCACAAATACTGGCTAAAATGAGTAAAACAGGCACATGTGTTAGCTTTTAGTTGGTGTAACAGAAATATTTTAAAGCTCAGGCCCCACACTCAGCCTTGGTTTAGATCTGAGTTCTGCCACCTATTCACTGTGTGAACTGGGGCATTAATTTAAAATCTTTTTGCTTCAGTTTCCTCATGGTTAAAATGGGAATAGTGTCGATCCTGTGTCATAGATTGTAAGAATTAAATAAGGCAATTAATTTTAGCTATTATCTTTAAAGGAAACTTTAGACTGCTAAAGCTTTCGTATGTTTATTTGGTGTCAAAATTTACCCTAATCTGGAGAATAATGAATGCAAAAAGAAATAAAATGAACTACAGAAGTATATACATCACATTTTATCTTGTCAGAAATTGTTCTTCAGGAAATACAAATTAGAGCAATTTAAAATTAATGATTGAAGATATATGGAGGTACACTGGGAATCATGTGAAAGAGCTCATCAGATATGGATATTTATGTTACAAACTACAAATTATAGTAGGCAGCTTTGGTGGGGGACTGATTTGGCCACATCTGCTCTATGAGAACTGTCCCTGAGCAGGTCAGGAATGGATGACCCCATCTCCCTTGTCAAGGCAGAGTGAACCACTGACCCAGTTTGGCCACACAGACTGTCTCTCCCAGGAAGTTGGAAATGGAACACAGAGAATCTAGTCAATCTTTGTCAGATGTCTGAACTGGAAACATGCGCAACATTGGCCTGGGGCAGTCTAGTAAAGGCGGAGGCCGAAAGGCAGACAAGGCAGGCTGGCAGAGAGAAAAGAGGAACAGAACTCGTGTCTGAAGGCAGGCAACTGGGACCAAGTCAGTACTCTCCTTTTTACTATTTGCCAGTTTATGTGACCCTAAGCAAGTTACTTAACTTCTCCCTGGTCAGTTTCCTCTTTCATTGTGGTGAGTGAATGAGTCAGCATAGGTGAAGCACTTGGAAGGGGACATGGAACGTGGTACATTTTCTATACTGTATCTCTAATTATGACCATCCTTGTATTCCATTATCATATGTCTGTGCATCTGTGTTGGACCTATTATCATGAGTGTGCCAGTCAGAGGGAACACGGTAGGGGGACACCTTGTTCCCCGATAGCATTCTAGTTTCTTGATCTAGTCTTGTGTAAGGAAACTCTCTGCTTTTGGATTCCTTGAAATATCCCTACATGCACCCAATAAATTATCTTTTGTTTTCCTTCTATTAATGATAGTTGCAGCTCCTGTAAACACGCAATCACTGAGGAAGAAACAGCAATCCGTGCTACCCTTTGGGATAGTTTGAATAAACTATTTCTGACATTTTGGTGAAAAACTCAGTATTAAATGTATCCTCGCTCCCTTGCACCTACCCCTAATGTAGAGGGTGTTATTGAAGACGTATAGAAATTTTGCAGTGCTCTATTAGAACAGTAATAATCGAAGAGAGTGCTAGGCATGAGAGTGATATGAAACTCACAGATCATAAAGATGCCTTCAAATTATTATTATAATCTACATCTAAAATCATTTCTGTTTCATAGCTCCCTCTGGTAAAAAAAAAATAAAACTCATAATTCAGTTAGGTAGTTTCTAGATGCGGTTGCTATTGAAAGAATCTCAAAACATATTCCCTAAGACCCTCTTATGGGTAAGACTGACATAATCATAAAAAATAAAAATGCTATTAAATAGACTATAAATTTCAAAATGATACAGGAATGCAATAACCAGCCAGATATTTGAAAGAAATAATAAAAGCAAACAAAAACTAAATAGACACCCTCCCCCCAGCAGAGATAATACTAAAGCCAAAAGATATTGATCAAAGAGCTTCTACGATACTGTCTCTCTCAGGTAAAGACTTAGGGCTTTAGAGAGGGCCAGATAAAGTGCCACATTGGCACCAAACTACAGTGTCTATAAATCATTAGGAATTTAAATAAAAATATTCCAAAATGGATATTTTATTTGTTTGCATACAAAATAAATGCCCTGTGTTAGAACTATAAGAAAATCTATGTTTGTAAAATATGCAAACTCTTCCCATAAATCTAACTCAGAGATGATTTCTGGCTTTGAATCTATGTAGAAATGTGCAAAGCATTACAATATAAGATTTTGGTGAAACAAGAAATAAAATCAATTAAGAAAGTTTAGTCTTCACTGTAAAACCTAGCTAAACAAATGAAAACCAAAGTTCTTTGTAAAATCCTTGGAGACGAACTGATCATTGCATTTGCAGCACTATTATTAAAAGCATTTATTTCACTGTAGGTTCTTCTGCATGCCACCCAGAAGGATGCCTTGGTCAGAATTTATGACCAGTTACACAAGTTGAGCTAAACTGTAATGAGTGACAGTTGTAATATCTTTTCCACAAAGGTAGTGCGTAATAGGCCACACTGTTGATCAGGTGGCATTCATTGCCCATGCCCATCACTGGATACAAGCTCCCAGGGTCAAGGGTACCTTAAGCACTTGCCATGGAGGCACTGAGATTTCACCCAGGTGCCTAGAAGTATCACCTCCAATGGAAAGAAAGGAGTGATTGATGATGGGTTAATGAACTATAATGTTCTGATACATGAAATTTTACAAAGTTTCTTTCATTTATAAGTCCATTTTCAAACTTTTTGACCTTTTTATGTGATGTCCACTGTGTTAGGACTCAAGAATATTATCTCATTTTAATACTCATTTTATTGACAAAAAAATCCTAGGATTGGAAATCTGTGCTAACTTCTAGTGGCTACCCAGCTCGTGGGAGATGCAAGTTTCCTTTTGTCATTCTGAATCTTCTTCAGCCCATTCTTAAGAATCTTTATATGCTTTTTGTCAATCCTAAATTTATATTTCATTTTAATTTTTCTTACATGATCTCAAGTTCATATGGCTACTGCAGGCCAGTGAGAATCTCCCTTATCTGGCGAAGGAGTTGGTGGGAATTGCAATAACCATTCCCTCCCCCAAGCTCTTAATAACTTCATTTTGGGGACTTTTGGAGGAAAATTAGCTACTGCAAATCACTCTGCTTCTGTAGCTAGAAAATCACCTGAGAGAAAATATACTGTTAAGGTCTAGTATTTCATGGCATCAGATCATTCTGTTACCAAGAGAAAGGGAAACCACTGGGGCTACAAATTATTATAGTAGCAATAACTACACAAGGTTCTAAAGTCACCCGTGTTTTAAAACATGTCAGAAGCACCACAGACTGCAGCAGGAATAGTGCTTTTACCTGACTTTCTAAAACACACAATAACATGTTTAGGAAGATGGAAAACTCACCTTAAGTTCTAGGAGGCTGTACTTGTAGGAACAGCATCATAGCAAAGAATTACCTGTTGTTACTTCTATTAGGATAGGAATGCAGTACATACTTCCACTCTGCTTCCCACAAAAAAAGTGAGTGGTGGGAGGTATGTGTCATAAATAACATCACTTCAAAAATCCCCTCATATCTGCACACAGCTTTAAAAGTTCTTACTGCACAGGTCTGTGCTACCATATAGAATAAATCACTGCCAAGCACCATGTCCCCAACAGGGGGCTGTTAATTAGTTTTAAGGGCTCCTGTAGTTCCTGTGGTGCTTTGAGGAAGTACACAAACCCAGCAATACACAAAAATACCTTTTTTTTTTTTTTTAATGGTCAGCACAGGCTGAGATTTTATGAGCTTCCCATGGCTGTATGAAAGTTAAGCTATATGCAAATGTGCAAAGAGAAGGCTGTTAACATTGACTGGGATAAATGCTTTGTTTATCTTGCAGCTGGAATGCTGGGGAACTTGAGTGGAAGGATGAGTCAATCCTGTATTAGACTGCAAGGCTGGAGAGCACAGCAGCTCTGCTCTGCACCTCCAAATTCATTCCAGTTTGCACCCAGCCAGTTTTGGTGCTGTCCTTTTACTCCCACAGAGAAAAACCGTTTCAACATCAAACTTAGGAGACGAGGGATATAGAGTCTGAGAATTCTCCCATCTTGGAACTGGGGTGTAGCTTAGAGAAGGGCATCTTCCCTCTCCCTCCTTCTCATATCACAAGAAAACGATATCCACAAAAGCCAACCTCAATAATAGTCATGCATATATCAAAGCCCCACAGTGTACTTCATATACGTGTATATATTATTTGTTCACTAAAATGCAGAAATAATTTTTAAAATAAAATACAAAGAAGAAAACAAACAAACAAACAAACAAAAAAACCCAGTCATGACAGCTCTCACAATGGCTCTGCTCATTAGAGCCAGCAGAGACCCTAGAGATAATTATCTAGGAAGGTCAAAAACACTTTGGATTTGATTCTCAATCTAACAAATACTTACTAATCATCTACTAGGAACCAGGAGCTCTATTCTGAACATCAGGGGGTTCTGAAGAAACTCAGAAGAACTTATTTGGGTTTTGTTGTCTATTTCATTTAATTACATTTTTATTTAGACACAATTTAGACAGAATAAGATGCACAGATCTTAAATGTAGAGTTTGATGAGTTTTGACAAGCATAAATATCTGCGAGATTGTGTCAAAGAACTTATATATGTGTCAATTTTTCTTCTTTTTGTGATAAAATGCTGCTCCTGTAAGGTCATATAATCTCTCTTCTCCCACATCTCAGTAAGATAATATCTAACATTCCCCAGAAAGTGGGACGTTAATATCATAACAGCAAATGTAAAGTGTTTACTCCATGCCCAGGACTGTAATAAGAGCTGTCTAAGAGATATCACAGAGATATCACAAAAAGAATCCTCCTTTTATCCCTCCTCCCAAGAAACTTGGAACAGGTGCAATGATTACCACCCTCATTTTACAGAGAGTGTTCCTGAAGCCTAGACTTCAGGAAGCCTCAGTCAAGCAGGCGACAGAAGAACATATTGAACCTTTATTTTCTGACTCTAAAGTCTAAGTTCCTTACCTTCACACAAGACGGCCTCATAAAATAAGTACTTGTTTATAGATTAAAATTTCTTTGTGAGTCTCTGAAATTATAGCTGTGGCTACTACTTGGTTACACAGAACAATCCTAATACCTGAAAGAATATAGAATTCTAGACTCTTGTGATTAAAAAATAACAAGATAGATGGATGGATATATAGAATTTACCAAACAGCCCAAACATAGTTAACTAAATGTCAGAACAACTAAGATTCACTTTTCAGACAACAGATGAAATAAAAGAGAATATCTTATATATCCTCTCATTTACTCTCCACTGAGTTATAGCCACCCCCTGACTTCAACCCTTTGCCTTTGGTCAATTTCCTAAAGACTCTTAGTCCTTCAGCCTTCATTAAGCCTCAAATCTACCTCCTTTTCATATTTATGGTTATGCAATTTATGACCTTTGGGAATACCAGACAACTTAGAGAACTCAGTGATTTCAGGAAACATAAAAACAGACCCCAAATTTCCTCAATTACATATAACAGATTTCCCTTGGTATCTCCTTCTGATAAGGAAGTGGATAGGCATGTCCTGATCCACCTGGATATTACTACTGCTTCGCCCATCTTGTCTGGCTTTTTTCTATGACTTTTTTTTAAGACAATAAAGCCAAGACGTTTAAAGTTATCAAATGAAATGTTTAAGAAATTAAACATCCAAGAGGGCTTTAATACTTTTACCTCAGATGCACAATATATTTAAAAACCTCTTTTTCAAAAAAAAAATCAGATGATTATGAAGATAATCAAGTCAAATTGGAGGTAAGAAAGGTGGGGCCACTTAGGGCCTGAGCTGGGTCGTAATTGGCAGAGTTCAGTGAGGTAGATGACTTAAGGTGTTACTTAAGAACTACCAAACACTGATGAAAGAAATTGTGGATGACACAAACAAATGTGAAAACATCTCATTCTTATGGATTGGTGGAATGACTATCATTAAAACGTCCATACTATACAAAGTGATTTTAAACACAATCCCCATCAAAATACTAACATCACATTTCACAGATTTAATAATAATAATTCTAAGCTTCATCCAGGACCAAAAAAAGGCCCAAATAGCCAAAGCAATCTTAAGCAAGGGGAACAAATCTGGAGATATCACACCACATAACTTTATATTAAACTACAAGGCTACAGTAACCAAAACATGGTAATAACATAAAAGTAGAGACATAAATAAATGGAACAGAATAGAGAACTCAGAAATAAAACCATGTAGCTATAATCAACTGATCTTTGACAAAGCAAAAAACAACACACATTGGGGAAAGGAAGCCCTCTTCAATAAATGGTGCTGGAAAAATCAGATAGCCACATGCAGAAGAATGAAATAGGACCCTTATCTCTCACTACATACAAAAATTAATTAGAGATGCATAAAAGACTTAAATGTGAGGCATGAAACCATAAAAATCCTACAAGAGAACACAGGAAAAATTTTTCTAGACATCGGCCTTGGCAAAGAACACTCTAAGGACAAATACAGCTACAACAAAAATAAATAAACGGAACTTAAATTTAAAAGCTTCTATATAGCAAAGGAAATAATCAACAGAGTAAATAGACAACCTACAGAATGGGAGAAAATGTCTGCAAACTATACATCTGACAAAAGGCTAATGTCCAGAATCTGTAAAGAATTCAAACAAATCAGCAAGATAAAAACAAATTATCCCATTAAAAAGCAGGCAAAAGATACGAACAATTTTTTGAAAAAGACGAATGGCCAATAAACATGTGAAAAAAAATGCACAACATGGCTAATTATCAGAGAAATGCAAATCACAACCACAATGAGATACCACCTTACCCCTGTCAGGATGGCCATTATTAAAAAGTCAAAAAAATAATAGATGCTGGCATGGATGCAGAGAGAAAGAAATGCTTCACACCGTTAGTGGGACTGCAAGATTAGCACAACTCCTGTGGAAAATAGTATAGAGATTCCTCAGAGAAAAATAGACTTACCATTCAATATAGCAAACCCACTACTGGGTATCTTCCCAAAGGAAAAGAAATCATTTTATCAAAAAGAGACCTACACTGAAACATTTATCACAGCACAATTCACAATTGCAAAGATGTAGAATCAACGTAAGTGCCATCACTTCATGAGTGGATAAAGATATGCCGTGTGCACACACACGCATGCACACACACACACACCATTGCATACTATTCAGCCATGAAAAGGACTGAAATACTTTCTTTTGCAGCAATATGGATGGAACTGGAGAGCATTCTGAGAATGGTGAAGTATCATAAGTGAAGTATCTCAGGAATGGAAAAACAAACACCACACGTTCTCTAATAAGTGGGAGCTAAACAATGGGTACACACGGACACAAAGATACAAAGGACATTGAAAACCAAGAAGGGGAGAGGGTGAGAGGCAGGGGAGAGCCAAAACTTACCTATCGAGTACAATAAACACTATTCTGGTGATAGGCACACCAAAATCCCTGACTTAATCATTATATAAGCTATCCATGTAACAAAAACATCTGTACCCCCTTAATATTTTGAAATAAATAAATAAATAAAATTCTAAAATCATCCATAATTAAATATATCACTGACCTCTGTGATAACTTGAGGGTTGTGGAATCTCTCATATAATAGAAAGAGAATTAAAAATCTCAACTCAGGAATATAATTGGAATAGATTATAAACAAAAAAATAATGTCATGAATAAGTAATGTACTCTTGAAAGCAAATAAGAAAATCACTAACACAATAATAGACCAATGGACTATGAACATGAACAAATGTTCTTAAAAGAGAAACTATAAATATAATATGGCTAATAAACATGTGAAAGACTGTTTAACTTCTCTAGAAAATAAGAAAAAACATGAGTATTAAAACATGTGGATACTTATATTCTATCAAATTGTTCCAAGGTTGGTGATAGTGCAGTGTGGCAGGCTTTTTGTAACGCTTCTATTAGGAGAATAAAATAAACACCACAGTGCTTCTTGTAAATCAATTTGGCTCTGTGTTTCAAGATAATTAAACATACTTCTGTTTTACCAAATGATTCCATTTCCGAGAATTCATCTTAAAAAATACTCTTTACATGTACAAAAAGATGCTCATGATATTTATAATAGCAAAAACGAAGAAAATGGAAACACTCTACTTGTCCAATACTTGAGGATGATGACTCTATTTCAGAAAGCTTATATAAAGGAATATAGCAGCTCATGTTCCCAAAGAATAATACAGAGATGAGAAAATACGGCCATGCTAAAATAGTCAATTACCAAAAAAAGTATGAAAAACAATTTAAAAAATATCACCAGTGGTCAATGAGTGAAGGGAATAGTCGGTATTTTTATTTTTTATTTTGTTAAAGAGTCAATATAAATACTTTAGAGAATTTGGTTGTTATGGAACAAACTTTTTTTTTTAATGCAGAGGAAATATAACAAATGTACAGACTTGACAACTTCAATGCAATCTGTTCTGTTGAGAACAAGTTGCTTGTTTAGACTTGACTAAAATGTTGAATCTAGTTATCTGTAGAGAGTAAGACATACCTATAACCTCTAATATTAGATTGTGACTCTTCTGTCTGGAACAAATGGCAATGTATCATTCAGATAATTGAGAAGAGAAGTGGGGTATGCTGGAGGCAAGGCCAGATATCATGGCCCCTGCCTGAGACTGGGCAGCCAAACCGGGGTCACCACTGGCCCCACAGCTCAAGTGGCACATTTGTATGAATGAGCAAAAGGCACCTGTTCCTCCAGACACTTCACTGCCATCTGTCCAGAAGTATCCGTCAGCTATAACTACAAAAGTAAACAGTGCCCCTGGAATTGCAGTGCACAACCAGAATAACTTTACACGGCAAACATAAGCCATGTAACATTGGTTCAAAGTGATTCAGGCTACTACTGTCTAAGAAGATCGGGAGGCACTAAGAGGATGGGTCCAGACGAGGCTGGTGGGGAACAGGTAGTGAGGATTGAAAAGAGGAAAAGCTACACCCCCACCCTCCATCTGTGTTTTACTACTCTCCTTAGTGATGCAGGGGAAATTCATGCCTAGAAGAGCAGGAATATGATCTTGTCCCACCATCTGATCCTGACGACAGAGGTTATGATGAAGCCAGAGGTAAACAGGAGGATTCAGGACATGGTTCAGAAATGGGCAATTAGCATAAACAATCCAGGCTATAAATTTAGAAAGAGATACCTCTCTTGTGAGTTTGTTAGGATCAGATTCCAGGCATATGTATACATATGCGTATTACTTGGCGGCAAGTGGTAAATGATTACAAATGACAACAATGTTGTAAAAACCTGCTTCATCCTACTAACATTTTAGCACATTCTGGAGCAACTCTTACTAGCCCTTTTAAGTATTTCTCATGCTGTGTTAGGAGGAGGCAGGCAGCCAAGAGACTCTGTTAATAACAGTTCCAGTTCTACCATTTCTAGCTACAGGGTGAATCTCTTAGACTTTTGAGACATCTGTGTCCTGATACATAAAATAGGAATAAGAGTAATAAGTAAGAGTAATAAGTGTCCCTTCCCAGTGAGATCTTGTCTATAGAATGACTCTACACACTAAAAAGATCTATATACATGCAAAGGATAGTATGCATGTGCATGTGTTGTGTTTGTGTTTGCATGCACATTTCTGTGTATTTTATGTTTCTTCTTAACCATTCTATTTCTTTGTTCTCATGAGTAGTAAACAAAACCTAAAAGAAGCTACATGCATTGTTTTGAAGCGAAATAGGTACCTGGGAAACTTCTGCTTTGTTGCTTTCCTTTGGGGAAGAGAGACCCTGACAACAGAGCAGAAGGCAGCAACCAAGTCCTTAAATTCTTGAGGGACAGGAGCAACCAAAGAGAACAGGGGCTGAAAAATGGTCCACCATTCCCATTCCTCCAACAGCTTCCTGGATGCCCTACAGGAGTCATTTCCTGGTTACTCCTGGGAAGCTTTCCTTGAACTTGGTAAATACAGCCCTAGCGTTGACTGAGGACATACACTAGATATTTTGGTTTTAGACAGGGGAGAGAGGAATACCCATTTCTGTGCCCATACTTTGACTAAAGACTGAGACTATGTTAATTATATCATGGGTTGTTTATGGGCTCATGAGTTCCTGCATATTAGTTAAAATTATAGGATTTTTTTGTCGACTTGCCATATCTAATGCCAAGTGAATGGAATAGAAAAATTCGTCACTCATTCATTTCTTAAATAATAAAAAGGGCAGGGTTTTTGAATTAGAGTAAAACTGTGTACAGGTGATAGTTTTGTAAATAAAAATTTAGAGAAAAGTCAGTCAATTTTAGCAACTCTTTTTCTGGGGGCATTTCTGAGTTGTTTGTACTTCTCTCTCTTACTTTATCTCACAGATTCAGAAATCAAAGGGTACCAGATGAAAAAGTTTCTTTGGTCTGGATATTCACCTGTTAGCACAGATCTCACCTAAAAGAAAGCATTTGCACAGATCCCTCTTCTTTTTTTTCTATGCTTATTTTTGATGTAAATGACTTGCTAACATTGAATTATATTAACTCTAAAATATGTGAGGCGTCTTTTTTTCTGTTTTCAACATTTGGAAAAGCATTTCTTAAATTATGAAAAATTATTTCTAGTGAAGCTGAAGTCACAGCATGTATGTTATTTG
>CAUYRT010047720.1:0-33846 GCA_963574885.1 Lepilemur ruficaudatus
CAATTAATTTGTTTCTATTATTAGTAGAGACGGGGTCTCGCTCTTGCTCAGGCTGGTTTTGAACTCCTGACCTTGAGCAATCCACCCGCCTCGGCCTCCCAGAGTGCTAGGATTACAGGCGTGAGCCACAGCGCCCGGCCTATAATGTAATATTTTAATAAATATACAAATAATCCAAAACAAGGCAGGAAAGGAGAAACAGGAACAAAAAAAAGGGACAAACAAAAAGGTAAGAATAAAATGATATACTTTACTTCACCCATATCAATAATTATATTAAGTATTAATGGACTAAACATTCCAATTAAAAGAAATTCTTTGAATAGATAAAAAAGCAAGAACCATTCAGTCTGAAAGGCTGTGAGGAAAGAAAAGAACAAAAAAAGCAAGACCCAGGCATATGTTGTCTACAAGAGATGCACGTTAAATATAAGTTGAAGATAAAGTTACAGAAAAATGTATACCACATAAATAGGATGCATAAGGTTAACATCAGACAAAATAGACTATAGAGATAAAGAAAGACATTTCATTATATAAGTAACAAAAGGATCAAGTCACAAGACATAAAAATCATAAATACATATGCACCTAATAACAGAGTCCCAAAATACATGAAGTAAAAATTAACAGAATCAAGGGAGAAATGGGCAATTTTATAATCATAGGTAGATATTTTAATATCTCTCTCTCAACAATTGATAGAATAGCTAGGTAAAAAAATCAGTAAAGACACAGACGACTAAATGAAATTAACAACCACCTTGATCTAATACATATACTTACATATTTATATATCTATAATATAAAGATACACTTTGTAGAATATCTATATATAGATATAGAATACATATAGAATACTACTATATAACTGCTAAATACACATTCTTTCAAGTACACATAGTGCTTTCTATAAGATAGACCATACTATGAGCCTTGAAACAAGTCTCAGTAGGTGTTTAGAAGGACTGAAATTCTACAGAATATGTTCTCTGACCATAATGGAATTAAATTAGAAATCAATAACAGTAAGATAACTGGAAAAACTCCCAATATTTCAAAATTCTATAATGTACCTCTGAAGAATCCATAACTCAAAGAAGGAATCTTAAGGGAAATTAGAAAATTTTTCAAACTAAATGATAGTGAAAATATAACACATCAAACGTAATGGAATTTCAGTTAATGGCACCATGATTTATTCAGTTTTCCAAAGACGAAAGCTGGGGATTATCATTCTAAGTACCATATACAGCCACTTACGAATTCTATCAAGTCCAACTATTTAATTTCTTCCTAATCAGAGCCCTCCGCTACCTTCCCATTGCTACTGTTTTGGTTCAGTCCCTCACCATTTCTTACCTTGAAGATTTATGGAGATGTGGAAACAGATGCTATATTCGTCTAAGAAATATTTCAGGAAGAGTCAAACAAGAAATTATTGAGGGAGCAATGAATGTAGATTAGGGGAACTAGTGCAGGTGTTGGCTTTAAAGGGGAGGAGAATTTCTGAGTCAATACGATGGACCATACTGTTTGTAGGCACACCCTAGTGAGATCTCTTTACAATTACAGCAAAGCAATACAAAAAAGGATCAACTTTCAAGGGGAAGAGAACAGGGGCTGAGTGTGGTGGTTTATGCCTTGTAATCCTAGCACTTTGGGAGGAGAGGTGGGAGGATTGCTTGAGGTCAGGAATTAGAGGTTGCAGGGAGTTTTGATGACATCTCTGTGCTCTAGCCCCTGGGGTGACAGAGTGAGATCCTGTCTCAAAAAGAAAAAGAAAGAAAGGAAAGAAAGAAGGAAAGAAGGAAAGAAAGAAAAGAAGAAAAGAAAGAGAAAGAAAGAAAGAAAGAAAGAAAGAAAGAAAGAAAGAAAGAAAGAAAGAAAGAAAGAAAGAAAAGAAGGAAGGAAAAGAAAAGAGAGAAAAGAAAGAGAGAAAAGGAAGGAAGGAAGGAAGGGAGGGAGGGAGGGAGGGAGGAAGAGAGCAAGAGAGCAAGAGAGAAGGAAGGAGGGAGAGAGAACAGGGAGGTGTGCATGTGTGTTTGTGAGAGCAATAGGGAAAGAGAGAGACATCAGTGCATGAGAGAGATTTCAACATATTTCTGAAAGAAAGATAATTGAAGCCAGATCCACACAAACAACAAAAATAATGCTATCTTTTTGACGAAACCTGGAGAAACTCCAGGCTTAGAGGAGGCAGGTATTGAAAGTGGGAATGAGAACAAAAGTTGTAAAGAGACAGGTAAACTGAAATTCTGTCTATGAAATTTCTGAACCAGTTGCCACCTTCCCCATCTCCCAGTTACACTATCCCACTTGCAAAGTTACAGGAAATGGCATTTAATTAACACCAGGCTAAAATCAGGAGTGCTTTTCTCTCAGTAAACTTCCTGCTAGTGTGTTTTTTGGCTCCCCAGAGTAAAACTCTCTTCATGTTAGCATCTAGAAAGAAGGCTTCCAGGAAAACCGTCTACCCTCTGCCCTATTATCCTAAAGTAAAGTGTGGTGGTTAAGAAGGCTGCCATATACACCGAACAATTAGCTTTTCAACTCTGGAGAGAGACTTATTTATAAAATTTATGGCAGTTTCCTAGAAAAATTAACTATATCTTCAATCTTAAACATGAACAAATAAAAATTTGCCAGTGTCTTAGTCCATTTGGGCTGCTATAACAAAATATCTTAAACTGGGTGACTTATAAATAACAGACATTTATTTCTCACAGTTCTGGAGGCTGGGAAGTTGAAGATTGAGTTGCCAGCAGATTTGGTGCCTGGTGTTTTGTTCTCAGCTCCACAGATGGCACCTTGTTGCTGCATCCTCATATGGTGGAAGAGACAGACACCGCCCTAAAGCCTCTTTTATAAGGTCACTAATCCCATTTATGAGGGCTCTTTCCTCATGACCTAATCACCTTCTAAAGTCCTCACCCCTTAATACAGTCATATTGTCAATAAAGTTTCAATATACGAATTTCGGGGGAACACATTTAGACCACAGCAATCAGACAGAATAAAAAATCAGCAACTTCAAAGACACATAATAGTGCTCGCTTCGGCAGCACAAATACTAAAATTAGAATGATACAGAGAAGATTAGCATGTCCCCTGCACAAGGATGACACACAATTCCTGAAGCACTCCATAAAAAAAAAAGATATATGATAAACAAAAAGAACACCAATACCAGAGGAAACAGATGATTTAAGAAACAGAAAAGAACTTAAGAAAATCAACTCTAATATCTTCAGAAAGTTCTGAGAACAAATGTGACAGGATTTAGTGGGAGAAAAAAATAGCCACCAAGAATAAGAAAGAAACATTGGAAATTTAAAATATGATTGTTGAACAAAAATGCAGTTAGAGGACTGGAAGAAAAAGTTGAAGAAATTTCCTTATAATAAAGGTCAACGTTTCAAAGAGACAAAAAAATAGAGAAAAACAATATAGGGAATCAATCCAAGAAATTTCATATCTGATCATTAGAGAAAAGAGAAAATAGTGGAGAGAAAATTGGCAAAGAAATAATAGAAAGACATTTTTAGGACTAAAGAAAGACAATTGGTCTTAAAGAAGGATCCACTGAGCATTGAACAGAATAAATTAAAGCAAAATTACCACATCTAGGCATAGCCTCAAGATATTTCAGAGCAACATTGATAAAAAGAAGCTCCTAAAAGTTTCCAGAAAAAAAGTCACTTAGAAAGATTGACAACGTTTCACAGCAATGGTACATTACATAGGACAATGGAGCCATGTCTTCAAAGGCTAAAGAAAAGTCATTTTGAACCTTTAATTTTACTCAGCCAAATTATCAATAACGTATATGGGGAAAAGAAGTAATACTCTCAGATATCAACGTACCATTTCTAGGGAAGTTTTTTGGAGACGTATTCAAGAAAAATAAAGATGAAATCCAAAAAGAAATAAGAAGATACGGTTTACTAGAATCTGGGGAACTGAGTCAGGAGTGGAATGACCCAGGTGACAACTGCAGGGCAGGCTTGAAAGTAATGGGTCAAATTTAGAAGTCACTGGGCCTCATGAACAATTCCTCCAAGAAGATTGGAATGGATTCCACTCAATAAAGAGAATGGGTGAAAAACTCAATCATGTTCACATGCGGTAAGAAAGTTACGTGCTTCCTTTTTGGAGGCTGCATATCTTAGTGGTAAAGAGAATGAATTGGACTTCTGGGTTCTTCCTGGTTCTATTTTGCATTATGTGATTCCAGTCAAGTTGTTTATCTTCTTCGTGCCTCCTTATCTATAAAGTAGGGATAATAGTACTTACTTCTTTGGATTGTTGAGGGTATAAGTTTTCTTTGAATAGTGCTTGACACACATAAGCATTATATGTATTTGCTACTATTATCATCATTCTACACAAGAAAAAAATAAAGGCAACTAGAAACTTCAGGGAAAAAACCCCACAAAAGTGTACAAGACAGTTAAGGTTTAAATATAAGGGAAATTGAGATGTTGCATTATTTTTGAGTAACTAATAGAGAATAAGAAAAGAGAGCCTGTTGTTGTATTGAACCCATTTAAGAGAAAGGTAATCCTAGTATATTACTTTGTTCTATGATGATTATTTACAATATCATAATATAAACGATGTTAATAGCATTGTGAGTTTTAGAATTAGCCTATAAACAAAACATAAAGGCTTAATCAGTGTTGCAAAGCTGAATATAATCATTGACCTACAAAATGTAAAAGTAAATATAGTTGACCTATAACAGAAGGTGTGCTGGAGAGTTGGAAGAAAGGATAAGACTGCTAAAATCTTCATCTTAAATAAAAGAGAATCAGGAGTTAGTGAACAAAGATACTACAACAGAAAAGAAAACTTAGGTATATTATTTCAAGTTGCACAAGTTAACAATAGAAGAAACAAAAGAAGTGACTATCAAAGCTATAGAAGAGGAAAGACAGACAAGAGGTAAGATGTGGAGTAGGGTAAATAAGCTAATTCATAATCTTTTTATTGATTATTCAGTAACTAGTATTTAAAGTTGATAAATTAAAATTGGCAATAGAAACTCATTCTTTAGAAATATGGAGTTAATCATAAAAGGAACTGAAACCCAAAAAGGTTAAACATGGTTGCCTCTGAAAAGAGGAAATTAGAAAAGTAAGTATAGGAAGGAGGGCTGTGTGTTCTTATTAGCCTTTCTTTAATTTTTAAGATCACATGGATATTTTCATTTTTTAATTAAAATGTTACATTTTTTATAAGATGCTAGTAAATTTATTATGATCAATAAAATGATTATGATGTTAGCATGTAATTTCTTGGGAGACTTTTACTGAATATGAATCTAAGCCATTTAGATGAGGATAAAACTAGTAATCTGGACAGTGAATTCGGTTAATATTTTTTAAAATTATGAAATGACAGGAATATGCAACAAAATTGTAAACAGTTATTAATTATAGACCTAAGTATGTGTTTATTCATATTTCTTTCTCTATATTAGCAATAATCTGGATTAACAAATAAATTAATACCTAACAGACTCTCTTAAGTGGCTGTCCCTTGCTGATTCTCTGGATTAATTTAACTCTCGTTCCCTGGATAAAACCTACTGAATGATGTCCAATACATCTGCAATGTCCAAGGATAGTCAATTACTTTTCAGCATGCCCATGAACCTCTGCTCAAGTGATTATCAAGAGTCAGTAATGTTAGTTCTAAATCTGTTTATGGTAGTTGTTATTGTAATTATATAATTTGATTATAGCAGGCTCAAAATAGTGTTCTTGGCTACACATTAAAAGATTAACAAATGGATATAAATTCTTATATTATAAATTAAAATGTTTGTCATGCATATATAGTTTTTTATGATGTCCTGTCTTAACTGATTTTATGATAACTGGTAGTCCTTATTCTGTTCAGTAAATAATTTCTACTGTACTGAAATATCTCCAGCAAAGAATATATTATCTTCTCTACTGTCCCCACACATAAAGTTTTACATGCTATCAGAGATGAAATTACTTTAAAAGTCATCATTTTGAATCTTAAAATTCATTTGAATTTGGGATTTGTAGAAACATACTTAAATTTTTAGGGCTAATGTGAGTTTCTATTAAGTAATTGTCAAGCATACAAATTAAACCTACCTCAGGTGTATCCTTAAGATAAAGAAAAGGTCTAATAGATCTTGATTTTGGATTTTCTTCTACTGGCTCTAAGGAAACAAATCCAAACATAAATAATATTTGCATATTATTAAACTACTTTTAATTAAACCCCATAAATCATTTTCTCCACTGGTAATAAACTTTTCAGAAATGTAGTTTAATAATCTTGATTACATATGCATTGTGTTTCCATTTTTACAGCTAAATCTAATCTAGAATAATTTGCTTTAAAAGTGAATTTCTATTAACAGAATATAACTTTCAGTTATTTGCTATTATATAATAAAGCCATATCTTCTTGGAAAATAATGGATTTCTAAACAAAATAGAATCATATGTGTTATTTAGCCGGACACGGTGGCTCACGCCTGTAATCCTAGCACTCTGGGAGGCCGAGGCAGGAGGACTGCTTGAGGTCAGGAGTTCAAAACCAGCCTGAGCAAGAGTGAGACCCCGTGTCTACTAAAAATAGAAAAATTAGCCGGCATCATGATGTATACCTGTAGTCCCAGCTACTCTGGAGACTGAGGCAAGAGGATTGCCTGAGCCCAGGAGTTTGAGGTTGCTGTGAGCTAGGCTGATGCCATGGCACTCTAGCCCAGGAGACAGAGTGAGATTCTGTCTCAAAAAAAGAATCATATGTGTCATTCAAAGGAATCCTTTGGTTAATTCCTTTGAAAAGAAAAATATTCCCCTCAACCTGCATTCTCCATTCTCAATTATGAGTTTTATTAATCTGAATTATCATCAAAAGCAGCAGTCCCCAACCTTTTTGGCATCACGGGCCATTTTCATGGAAGACAATTTTTCTACAAGCTTGAGGGCGAGGAGGATGGTTTTGGGATGATTCAGGCACATTACATTTATTGTGCACTTTATTTCTAGTATTATTATTACATTGTAATATATAATGAAATAATTGTACAACTCACCACAGGTTGGGGACCCCTGATCTAACGGAATTTCTTAAAGTAAGTATAGTGTAGGCATCAAACATGCAGACTTTGGATTTAGATAGCCTGTGTCCCAATCCCACCTATTTTGTGAGTTACGTAGTTTGGGAAAGTTACTCAACCTCCCTGAGTCTTATTTTCTTTATTTGTTAACTAGTAATAATAGTGCTTATAGAAATGCAGTGAGGATTACATGCAATAATACATGTAACAAACTTAATATGGAGTCTGGTAATCCTTCAATCCACAGTTATTTGTTGGTCACATCCCATACGTGAGGCACTGGAATTGTGACTCTTGCCACGTGTTGCATATATTTTAGTAATATAGTAATAGGAAATAAACAAGTGAAAAAGCAAAGGAGTGAATAATTATAAATTGAAATGCATACTGTGACAGAAATAATTTTGGCGAGGAAGAACCACAGAGAAGGTATAATGTTGACAAGGTAGTCAGAGGACGCCTCTTTGAGCAGATGACATTGAACTGAAACTTGCAAATGAGAAGTAAACTGTGTGAATACAGAGTGTCAGTGTGGTTAGACACAGGGGAAAGTCTATTTCTCTGAGGCGATCTGGCAGTTGTACTGAAAAAAGACTAGTGAAAATGTAGTTTCAGTGAAGGTCGGGGGCCAGGGGATGAGGTTGAACACACAGGCAAAGGGGACACAGGATCTTTGTAAGGAGCACCAGTTTCATGCTAAGTGCAATGAGAAGCCACTGAAGACCCTTAATCAGGAGATAATCATTCTACTTTAAAAAGATCACTATGATTTCAGGAAAAAAAATTGATCAGAGATTTCTGCTGCCATTACGGAGAGCCATGTAAGTTTTATTAGTGCCAGCTGTTCTGCTCAACACATCTGAAAAGGCTGGATGAAATATTTTTTAAAAATCCAAAGAGCATCATAGAGATAAAAGATGATAATGGACTTCTGGTCCTAAATCTAGGAGAAGGTAAGAATTCAGAATGTAAGCCCAGCATGTAAAGCCACTTTGGCCCTGAGGGTATTTGTGATGTGAAAGTAAGGTTGGGTTTTGGAAGCTTCATGGGTAGAGGTAGACAAAAATACAAAAATCAAAAGCTGACCAAATGTCCAAAGGTGGGATATTTGATAGTCTTCCCCTTCTCTCCACCCCCGCCACCAACACACATGCATTTTACCTGGGAGGCAAAGGGTTATAACCTTAGGGTAGGAGTAAACCAGAGTACGAAAGCCTGCATGTAGCCTTGAGGCCAGTGCTTCTGCCACCTGGCTGTTCCAGGGAAATTAAAGCCTTGAACATGGGTTAAGGTATGTTTGGACAAGTACTGCCTCTAGATACCTGGCTTAAACAGTAAAAAATCCTCTCTGGAGTAAGGTACCATCATCCTAGTTCTCAAATTGTTCCTATAAATAATTTTACAAATAGTGTCCAGCACACATTTAAAGGTAATAAGGAACATAAGGAACCATGACACTATAAAAGTAAACAACAGACACAAAAGCACATGTAAACACATCTTTTGAGAAATTAGATTATGGAGCATAACAGAGAAATGAGGCGATATGGGACAATGTAGACTCAGGAGCCTCAGTCAGGGAGGCTGGTGAGAATAATGCCATTGGAGGACTGTTTGATGATGCCAGAGAAAGAAAAATAAGGCAACACAAAACACTCAGATTCACTGAGAATCTATCATGCTGATTCCTAGTTCATAGATACATAAATTTCTAATCCCGAAATTAAGTTTCCATTAAACAAGCTGTTCATACGTGATTTTTAAAAAAAACAATAACAAGGAAATTCATAGAGTTGAGCTGAAAGGAAACTCAGAGATTTTCTTTCTAGAAAAAAACCCTGTAAACGTAAAAATACAATTTTATTTTGTGAATTGTATAAATTGTTCATTATGATATTTAACATCTCTTCTTCTTAGTAAATTTCTTCTTTATAGTTCATGCAAATGCTTCCAACAGACATCAAATTATCGAGAACTGTTAAGACACAGTAATAAATCAAAGGAAAAGTAAATATGTTACACGAAGCATTACCTATTGGCTTACTTTCTTGCTGATTTACATTTCTTTGAACAAAGTGTGGTCTTAAATTTGACTTTTTGATGTCACTCTTTATAGGTTCAGGCTCACCTTTGAAAGAGTTATACCTAGAAGAAATAAAAATGAATCTAAATTAAAATAATCAGAAAAATTACAAAACAAATCTAAAAAATAAGTGTGGAGAAATGTGGTAAAGTCTCAGTTATATAGATTTAGAAGTTGTATTAATACTATTATAGCACAAGGTGGAAGAGATTGAGACTGGCTGAGCAGGAGCTGAGAATATTAGTGAGAATCATGTCAAGTAAAGGGGGACAGGAAATTGTGATAGGATTGAGGGCGCTCCGGGAAATTATTATTCACAAGCTAATTAATCTTTTCAGAAAAATATGCTGGAAATTAGTTCAACGAGATATTGGGGACATTACCAGTCCTGAATCAAAGTGGTTGGGCATGGAGTTAGGGACAGTTCAGATAACAGAAATGATCACAGCATTTATTTATGGTAAACAAGAATTTTCCTCCTCTAAATCTTTAACTGGCTATTAATGGTACATAAGAAAGTTATTAGTGTTATTTAAATAGTGATATTTCTGAACTCTAAATGCTAGAGAAACCCATGACTCTGTCCTCAGGCCTCAGATACTCACCCTTAGTTGGTGTCATCCAGCCCCCCACCTTTCAATATCGTCCCGTCCATAGGCTGACGTCTCCAGATTTATACTCCAGACCTCAAACTCTTCCCTGAACTCCAGATTTATATATGCAACTGCCTACATGACTTAGCTGTATTAGAGGTATCTCAAACTTAACATGTTCAAAACTAAATTATTGATTCTACCCACTTCGTGATCTGCTCCTCACCCAGGCTTCACCATCTCCATTCAATCCGAGGTTTAGACCAAAAAATTGGCAGACATCTTTGATTTCTCTTTCTCTTATTTCCCACTCCCAATCTGTCAGCGATATCACTGGGTCTTTCTTGAAATATATCCCAAATGCAACCACTTCTTTCCTCCTTACTTCCAGCCTAGTCCAAGAGCCTACTACTACTTCTTTGTTTTTTTAAGAGACAGAGTCTCCCTCTTTCCTCTGTTGCCTAAGCTGGAGTGCAGTGGTGTGATAATAGCTCACTGCAGCCTCGAACCCCTGGCTCAAGCAATCCACCTGCCTTAGCCTCTGGAGTAGCTGGGACTACAGACGTGTGCCACCACGCCTGACTAATTTTTTAAATTTTCTGTAGAGACAGGAGTCTCTTTATGGTGCCTGGGCTGGTCTTGGACTCCTGGCCTCGAGTGATCCTCCTGCCTCAGCTTCCCAAAATGCTGGGATGACAGGCGTGAGCTACCGCACCTGGCCTGAAGTACTTCTCCGTGTCTCTAGACATCTTCCGTTTACTCTCCCTACTATTACTCCGGTCCTCAGCATTCTATTCTCAATATAGCCATAGTGACACTTTTAAAATAGAAATATGGTTTTCATTTCCCTTCAACTGTTTCCTATCAGATGCAAATAAAATTCAAAATTCTCACTACCAGACAGAAACTTTCCCCCCAGTTCTGATGTTTCTCGGTAGAGGAACTTCCCCTGAAAGCCCCTCCAGGCCTCTCCCTATACACTTCCTTCACCCCTCACCTTCACGTGGGAACAGAAAAAATGGTGCAGCTGTTTGCTTTGGGGAAACAAATTTAAGCTCCATTTAAGGACCTTGGCACTTGCTCTTCCCTCTGCCTGTATTGGGTGGCTTATTCCTGTATTTCATAAGCCTCTGCTCGGATTTCCGTCCATCACCACCCCATCTGAAATAGTAATCCCTGTGGATATCAATTCCCTTAATTCACTATATTTTTCTTTATAGCATTTATCACTAGTGGATTTATATTATATATTCATTTGCTTATTTCATTTATTATAATATCTGTCTCCCCACCTAGAATGTAAATTCTGAGGGCAGAGCATCTGTCTGCTTTGTTCACTGTTGTATTCTCAGCACCTACAGCAGTGACTGGCACATAGTACATGTTTAATAAATATTTGTTGAATGCATAAATTTTTTTGGTAAATTTTTATTAAACTTTCTTATATATATATTTTTTTGAGACAGAGTCTTGCTTGATCAGGCTGAAGGGCAGTGGCATCAACATAGCTCACAGCAACCTCAAACTCCTGGGCTCAAGGGATCCTCCTGTCCCAGCCTCCTGAGTAGCTGGGACTCCAGGCATGTGCCACCATGCCCGGCTAATTTTTCTATTTTTTGTAGAGACAGGGTCTCACCCTTGCTCAGGCTGGTCTCAAACTCCTGGCCTCAAGTCATCCTTCTGCCTTGGCCTACAAAAGTGCTGGGATTATAGGCATGAGCCTTCTTATAACCTTATAGTTTCTAACGGATTTTCAGCTTATTCTCTTTGGGTTATTCAGTAAATAATCATTTAATCTTTATAAAATAATTTATCTGTTCCTTTGAAAACATTAAAATTTTTATCTTATGTTCTTATTTAATATCATCAGGAAGCACTTCCAGAACAGTATAGTATACTAGTGAGAATGGGCATTGTTCTGTTTCTAACTGAAGTGAGAATGAGTCCAGGGTTCCACTCTAAGGATAATGCTGGCTATACAGTCTTGCTAAGGAGGTAATATTTTATCCTTATCTTATTAAACTATTTTTCAAATACATTTGAAGAGCACATAGAGATATTCAGATAAGAATTTCCTTATGGTGAACCAAAGAGCATAGGTTTTGGAGTTACACCTTACTTTGCATCACGGCTCTATGTGAACTTCTGCAGAATGAATGCCCTGAATCTCAGTCCTTCATATGCCAAATAAGGACAATATCTAATTCATGGGATTTTTATAAAAATTATGTAAAATAAAGTTTTGAAACTAACAAAACGTCAAGGCCATAGTAAAAAGTCAATGAGGGTGCTTTCTCTTATTTCTGAAATGTACTCCCCTTAGTCACAGTGGAATAATATTTATTTAGTATTATGCTGGATTTCATTTTGTTAATATAATAAGTTGTTGAGTGGCAATTATTCTGTTGCCATAGAATTGGTGACCAGGTAACTTTTTATCCCACAACTGAGTAAAAACAAGTAATAAATACCCTATATTCTACAAAGATCCACCAATATTTAGGGCAAGAAATTCTCTTATGTCTCCAAACAGCAGAGAACTGTAATTGGTGGGGGAAAGAAAAATATCAGAATTGTAAGTCATTGATCTATTAGGGTCTACTCGGCTTTTTCCTCTTTCTCACTCCGGAAGGGAGCAGACTGCCAAGGTTTAAATCCAGCCTCTGCCACTTACGCTATGTGACCTTGGACAAGTTATTTAACCTCAACCAGACTTGGGTTTTTCATCTGCAAAATGCACTTAACACATTGGACTGTTACACAGAATATATGAGTTAAAGGCAGCATCCACACTACTACCAACATCAAGTGATTTAAAGTTCTATTGACTCTGCATCTTAGTACTTTTTTCCTGCGCTCTCCTCTACATTTATGTTGCCTGGAAAAATCATATAGCATTACACACGTACGTGACACCAGCGAAAGATCATATATGACATATTTAAGCTACCCCTTCTCAGTACACAGAGACGCTGCATTAATTAGTTTTCTAGGCACACTTTTCTTGAAGTATATCAGGTAAAATTTGAAGTAAATCCTGACATTAACTTGGGGCAATATCATTGAGCTCAAGAAAAGCGTTTCTTTAAAAATTCAGAATTGTAATTACCGTCTACATTAGTGAAATATTATACATAATAAATATTTTATAAACCAAGAATATTCAGAAGGCTAATCTAGTACATTCTAACTCATAACCATTATAAAATATGCCATATAACAAAGATTTCATTTAATATACATTGCATAATCTAAGACAAATATAATTGTTTTAAAATTCCAAACTGAAAGTTTCAGGTAGTCATGATAGTTACTGTTTTGATTCAATGCCACAGGATGTGTCTTGTGTGATCTTTGATACTGGCTTAGATGTGGATGTAGCAATAGCCTCTTCACATTCTGACTGAAAATCAAATGTCAGGAGTATAACTGAAGACTTTTTTCTTCTTTGACTCTGAAGTCTGTTTTTCTGCAACAAAGCCAAAGTGAAAAAAAAAATGAGTACTTTTAATATAGGGAAAATCCTGTGTGGAAAGAATAAAAATTAATCTCACTTTATGCACACACATGTGCGTGTACATGCGTGCACACACACACACACACGGAATTTATGTGGCGGCAATAATGGGAAATATTACCGATTGAAAATTTGGGGCCTTGTGCACCTACTTTTTTTATGCCTTTGCTGTATGACCTGACCCACTCTTTTCCCACCTCTGAAAAGAGGGTGTAGGACTAAAGGATTATTAAGGCTCCCTCCTAACTTCAAAATTCAAAATTTAAGGAAAGATCTACATATTTAGCAAATATTGATACATAAAGTAATTGGAACCATAGCAGGAATGTCTCTCCAATTGCTCTCTTCCTGTAGCCACACGTGTGGTGAATCACACCAATCTTCATCCAGTCGCATGAACTAGAAATAGAGTTAAGGAAGCAATCAAAAGAGAAGTTTGTTAAAACATTTATACAGATGGACTGAAGAAGAAAAGGAATACAGCTAAAGGGTTAGTTAAGGAGCTGAAAGTTTTCTCTAAAAAATTCTCTCAGAGCACAGCACAAAGGAACAAAGAGATGAAAAATTTGACAGCAAAGTCCAAGGATATGGGAAACTTCTGCTTCTGCCAATGAAGGATTAAGTGCTATGGGAATTAACCTCCTGCTCTAAACAACTAGAAACTCACACAAAATATATGAAAACAACTGTCTTCAGGTATTAGAAAACAGAGTAGGACTGGATGCCTGAAAGAAAGCAAACAAATGAGGTAACCTATCCTAGGGCCCAGTTTACTCCCTGGAGGCAGCCTCTGGGCTGAGGTGCAGGCAGGGGAAACCCAGTGAGTCTGGGGGAACTCAAACCAAACCTTGATGGCTTGATCTTGCTGAGTTTAAGAGAAAGAGTGCACCAGCCATCATACTTTGGGGCATGCACCCCCAAGAAACAGAAACTTATGTTCATATAAAAACCTGTCTGCAAATGTTCACAGCAGCTTTATTTTATTCATTTTTTTAAGCAGCTTTATTTTTAATTATAGGTATCACAACTGAGGGAAACGGAGTGAAAGGTACATGGAATTGTGAGTCTACAATTTTTTTTTAAGTTTAAAGAAATAACAATCAATTCCTAAAGTGATTTATATATTATCTCATTTTTGTCATTAAAAAAGGAAATAAAATCCACTTTCATATATGTATATATGTATTAATAGGTATACACTTATGAATATTTACATGTATGTAAATTTACATGCAAAGATACTATATACATATATGTATACCTTTGTAAGAGCACAAAGAAGATGCAGATAGATAAACTCCAACAGTTAAAATTTGTTTGAGGTGGCTCACGCCAGCACTTTGGGAGGCTGAGGAGGAAGGATCCCTTGAGGATAGGAGTTTGAGACCAGCCTGGACAACAAAGTGAGACCTGTCTCTACAAAAAGTAAGAAAAATAAGTTGAGTGTGGCGGCATACACCTGTAGTGCCAGCAACTTGGAGAGGCTGAGACAGGAGGATTGCTTGATCCCAGGAGTTGAGGCTGCAGTGAACTATGATCATGCCACTGAATTCTAGCCTGGGTGACAGAGTGAGACTCTGTCTCTGAAACAAAAGAAAAAGAACCAGGGATTCGGGGGTTGGGGGGTAGACCCACATCTGAGGGATGCAGTGAGCATTGTGGAAGGGAGGGGCATACCTCTAACCCTTGCTAGGGAGAGGCAAAGTTATAAAATGTAACCAAAATGTTTGTACTCTCATATTTTCCTGAAATAAAAAAAAAAAAGAAAGGAAAAAAAGAATTTAAATTGCTCATATATGCCAAAAATATAGCTTTTGAGAATTATATTCTTTATTACTATTTTGTATTGAATTTTATGAGTCTTGTCTTCTTTAGTTCAATTAATTTCTATAAGTTTTAATTATTCCTAATTCATTAATTATGCAACTGTTCTCTTCTTTTTAGTAGTCCAACAAAATAACTTTTAGATGTTTAACATATTAGTAAGAACTGTAAGAGTAGCCACATTTAATATTTGGCTGAATAGGATTTTTTTAATCCTAAGTAGATTTGATACATATCTTAACCTAATATGGCAGCTATCTAGAAGTTATCTTATATATTAAATGAATTCTCTATAGTATCAACTTAGATGATTTTTTCAAATAACATAATTATTTGCTTTTTACAAATTAGTTTATATTTTCAGATGATTTGTATCATTAACTAAAAAAATTATTTATATTTGAAATGTTAACTTTTTAATGATTAAATTGAATTTTAGCTTATACTTTACCAACCTTTGCTCTTCCGGCCAAGATTATCTTTGCTTGCTTATTGAGGACATCTAACTTCTCTAAGATGTGTTCTGCCATTGTCAGTCAGTGAATTCCTATTTTAAAAGGAGGAAGAAGAAATCAATTCAAATTTAAACATATAACTAATGATTTTGGCATAAGTTTTTAAAAAGGCCCATTTTTACATTATTGTTTTAGGTAAACAATAGAATTACATAGATTATAGAATAACTAATAGAATTAAATGTACCGAAGTTTTTTCAATAGAAGGTCACATTATCAGAACTTGTAGATGTGTGTGGGTCCCATGAATTTTTAAATTTATGATAAAAGTAAATTGGTGAAAGTTTAAGATTATCATATGAGAACCAGATGTGACTCATACTTAAAGCAAGACCATGTGGCTTGACTTGTATCTATTTTCTTTTTGTTGTGATATAATTTTAATGAAAGTAAATGCAACTTTACTTGTATATTTATAAAGAAATTTACTTTTATAGGTACATTTATATAATTAATTGCTTCAATTAAAAATGGCCAAAGATTCTTAAAGAATCAAAGTAAAGGGGTAGAAAAAGATATTCCATATAAATGGAAACTAAAAGCAAGCAGGTGTAGCTATACTTATATCAGATAAAACAGGCTTTAAATCAGCAACAGTAAAAAAAGGTCATTATATAATGATAAAAAGATCAATTCAACAAGAAGATATAATATTCCTAAATATATATGCACCCAACACTGGAGCACTCAGATTCATAAAACAAACACTACTAACTCTAAGAAAAGAGATAGAAAACAATACAATAATAGTGGGGGACTTCAACACCTCACTGACAGCACTAGACAGATCATCAAGATAGAAGATCAACAAAGAAACACTGGACTTAAATTGGACTCTAGACCAATAAACCTAACAGACATTTACAGAACATTCTACCCAACAACTGCAAAATACACATTCTTCTCATCAGTACATGGGACATTTTCTATATAGAAATAGACCATATGTTAGTCCACAAAACAAGTCTAAATAAATTTTAAAAATCAAAATCAAGTACCATCATAGATAACAATGGAATAAAACTAGAAATCAATTACAAGAGGGACTCTCAAACCTATACAAATACATAGAAATTAAACAACCTGCTCCTGAATGATCTTTAAGTCAATGACAAAATCAAGATGGAAATTTAAAAAATTTTTGAAATGAATGGAAATAGAGACAAAACATATCAAAACCTCTGATATACAGTAAAAGCAGTGCCAAGAGGGAAGTTTGTAGCATTAAATGCCTACATCAAAAAGATACAAAGATCACAAATTAACAACCTAAGGCTCAGCATGGTGGCTCATGCCAGTAATCCCAGTACTCTGGGATGTCAGGAGTTGGCTACCCTCCCAGTGCAAATAGGTCCCAAGGCAGGATCATTGTAAGGGATGTGGAAATAAGAAATAAAGAGATGATGTATTATAGATGGAGAAATGATTGCGATAGAGATGAAGAGTAGTTTAAAAGATGGGGGAGTCAGGGGTTCTTGGCTTCCCGCCAACTGAGATCCCGAATGAAGTCCCACATCAGTATTTATTGGTACAGCAAATAGTTGTCTTTTGTTAGAGAATTATGTATACAGTTCATTTTTTGAGGTTTCCAGGGCAACCTTATCTAATTCTGTCTACAAGAATAGACAGTTACACAATTTTTCAAAGATAAGCATGTTAAGCTCTAAGTTAGAAACAGACCTAGCGGAGCATACAAATTAAAGATAAAATGTATAAAATGAGAACACTGAGTCTGTGTACTACTCTAATCTACTTCTTCTAAACACACAGACATTTAGTCAGGAGTGAAGCAGGAATAGCCTTGAAGTCTAGGATAGCTCCAGCTGCACGTTATCTGCTGGTTGGGCATTTTAATCAGCTTCTCCGCCAAGGGCCCAAACTAAGCTTCTGCTTTGCAAAAAAGCTCAAGGCAATGACCGGCAGCAAGAGAAGAAATGCTGCTTTGCAAAGTTCTCTGACAATGCCCCCCTTGTTGGAAGCAGCTTCTCTTTTGTGAACTAACATGTCCACAGATTTCTTCAAGGCAAAGACCTGAAAAACCCCTGAAACTTCTTATGTCTCTTAGCCTATTTCCCAACACTGGGAGGCCGAGGCAGGAGGATCAGTTGAGCTCAGAAGTTCAAGTGCAGCCTGAGCAAAAGCAAGATCCTGTCTCTAGTAAAAATAGAAAAATTAGCCAGGCGTGGTGGCGTGTGCCTATAGTCCCAGCTACTAGGGAGGCTGAGGCAGGAGAATTGCTTGAGTCCAGGACTTTGCGGTTGCTGTGAGCTAGGCTTACGGCACAGAAATATTTTCCTTATGAAATATTAAAACTCTTTCTCCAAAAAAAAAAAAAAAAAAAAAACAAATTAACAACCTAATGTGGCATCTCAAGGAACCAGAAAAACAACAACAAGCCAAACCAAAACCTAGCAGAAGAAAAGAAATAAAGATTAGAGCAGAACTAAATGAAATTAAGACCTCAAAAGGAGACATTACAACTGATACCACAAAGACACAAAAGATTGTTCAAGACTACTATGAGCATCTCCATACGCAAAAACTAGAAAACCTAAAGCAAATGGATAAATTCCTGAAAACATATAACCTGCCAATATTGATTCAGGAAGTAACAGAAATCCTGAGCAGAGCAATAACAAGTAGTGAGATTGAATTAGTAATAAAAAAATCTCCCAACAAAAAGAAACCTCCAGGACCAGATAGATTAACAGCCAAATTTTCCCAGACATACAAAGAAGAACTGGTACCAATCCTAATGAAACTGTTCCAAAAAATCTTCTCCCTAACTCATTCTATGAAGCCAGTATCACCCTAATACCAAAGGCAGGAAAAGACACAACAAAAAAAAGACAACTACAGACCAATATCCCTGGTAAACACAGATGCAAATATCCTCAACAAAATACTAACAAACAGAATACAGCAGCACATCAAAAACATAATACACCATGATCAAGTGGGTTTTATTCCAAAGAAGCAAGATTGGTTCAACATATGCAAATCAATAAATGTGATTCGTCACATAAACAGAATTAAAAACAAAAGCAATATGATCATCTCAACAGATGCAGAAAAAGCATATGATAAAATTCAGCATCACTTCATGATAAAAACTCTTAACAAACTAGACATAGAAAGAACATACCTCAAAATAACAAAAGCCATATATGACAAACTCACAGACAGCATCACACTGAATGGGGAAAAGTTGAAAGTATTCCCCCTAAGAACTAGAACAAGATGAGGATGTCCACTTTCACCACTTCTATTCAACATAGTATTGGAAGTCCTAGCCAGAGTAATCAGGCAAGAGAAAGAAATAAAGGGCATTCAAATTGGAAAAGGGGAAGTCAAATTATCTCTGTTTGCTGATGATACGATCTAAGACCTAGAAAACCCTAAAGACTCCTCCAAAAGACTCCTAGATTTGATAAATGAATTCAGTGAAGTCTCAGGATACAAAATCAATATATAGAAATCAGTAGCATTTTTATACACCAGTAACAACCAAGCTGAGAACAAAATCAAGAACTCAATCCCATTTATAATAGCTACAAAAAAAAAAAGAAAAAAACCTAGGAATATACTTAACCAGGGAGGTTAAAGATCTCTACAAAGAGAACTACAAAAACACTGATGAAAGAAATCATAAATGACATAAACAAATGGAAAAATATCCTATGCTCATGGATCATAAGAATCAATATTGTTCAAATGACCATATTGCCAAAAGCAATCCAGAGATTCAATGTAATTTCTATGAAAATATCAACATCCTTCTTCATAGAATTAGGAAAAAAATCCTAAGATTCATATGGAACCAAAAAGGAGCCTGAATAGCCAAAGCAATCCTAAACAAAAAGAACAAAGCTGAAAGTATCATTACCTGACTTAAATTATACTATAAGGTTACAGTAACCAAAACAGCATGGTACAGGCATAAAAATACACACACAGATAAATGGAACAGAATAGAGAACCCAGAAATAAAGCCACATACCTACAACTAACTTATCTTTGACAAAGGTTACAAAAACATACACTGGAGTAAGGATTCCCTATTCAATAAATGGTGCTGGGAAAATTGGATAGCCAGATGCAGAAGAATGAAACTGGATCCCTATCTCTCACCATATACAAAAATTAACTCAAGATGGATTAAAGACTCGAATATAAGACCTGAAACTGTAAAAACTCTAGAAGAAAACCTAGGAAAAACTCTTCTAGGCATTGGCCTCGGCAAAGAACTTATGACTAAAACCTCAAAAGCAAATGCAGCAAAAACAAAATAGACAAATGGAACTTAATTAAGCTAAGAAGCCTCTGCACAGCAAAATAAATAATTAAAAAAGTATATAGACAACCTATAGCATAGGAGAAAATATTTGCAAACTATGCATCTGACAAAGGACTAATATCCAGATTCTACAAGGAACACAAACAACTCAACAGGAAAAAAATAAATAACCCCATTAGAAAGTAAGCAAAGGACATGAACAGACAGCTTTCAAAAGAAGACACACAAATGGCCAACAAACATATGAAAAAATGTTCAATATCATTAATTATGAGACAAATACAACCTAAAACCACAATGTGATACCATTTTATACCAGTCAGAATGACCATTACTAAAAAGTCAAAAAACAATAGATGTTTGAAGGATGCAGAGAAAAGGGAACATTTAAACATTGTTGGTGGGAGTGTAAATTAGCATGATGATCTCTATAGAGAATAGTATAGAGGCTTGTCAAAGGACTAAAAATAGAAGTACTATTTGATGCAGCAATCCCACTATTGGGTATCTACTCAAAGGAAAAGAAATCATTCTATCAAAAAGATAGTTGCACTTATATATTTATCATAGCACTATTCACAATAACAAAGATATATAATATCTAATTATCTATAATATCTAATATCTAACATAATATCAACCTAAGTGTGCATCAACCGATGACCGATAAAGAAAATGTGGTTTGTATACACACACACACACACACACACACACACACACACACACCATGTAATACTAGGGAGCCATAAAAAAGAATGAAATCACGTCTTTTGCAGCAACATGGATGGAACTGCAGGCCATTATCTTAAGTGAAATTAACTCAGAAACAGAAAGTCAAATACCACATGTTCTCACTTACAAGTGGGAGCTAAACAATGTGGACATACAGACATAGAAGGTAGAATAAGAGACATTGGAGACTGCAAAATTGGGGAGGGTGAGAAGGTGGGAGAGTGGTGTGGGATGAGAAATTACCTAATGGATACTATGTACACTAATCAGGTGAAGGTTACACAAAAATCCAAGATTTCACCACTGTGCAATGTATCCATGTAACAAATCTGCACATGTACCTCCGAAATCTATGAAACAAAAAAATTTAAATAAAAAATTGGTTGATGATCCAAAATTGTTAATATATCACTTAGCAGGAAGTTAATCATACAGAAGGAACAGCAGCTACGCTGGTTAGGTCCCATTGCTATAACAGTTTATACTTTCTAGTTAATTAATGTTGCTGAAAATCTCAACTGGGGTCAAGCAGTCCATATGAGGCTTGGGGAGATGTATGTGACATCAGAATCTGGTCTAATTTAATCCATTTTCAGATGAGAACACTGAAGGTCACAAAGTACCTTAGCAGAACAATACAAATAGCTAGGGCAGAGTGGAGGCAATAATCCAGAAATACTAACCCAAAACTCCTTTAACTTTATTTCTTTTTAAAATTGGAGTAGATGACCATGCATTCAGTATATTTTTGTTCAATGGATTCAATGGGCTCCAGTGGCATTTAAGTGTAAAGTTATATGGTTCACAGAAAGTATTGAATCATCAATGTTTTTAGTGAACATCAATGTCAATACTAAGTTTAAGCTCAAAAAATTTATATTTCTTCTATTCAATTAATACCACACAGAGACAATACTGCACGGAAATACAAAGATTTAAGACTCTATGCCAAAAGCTCAGATTATTTTGTACTTGATTTCTTTCACCTTTTTTCCACTCTCTTTCCTTCACCATGCATTGCCCTAAGTATAAATCCTTTATGCTCTGATAGTGCCTTCCCATCCCAGCATGCTTTCTGTCACATTGCTTCATCCAGATACTCCACCTTCATCCCATGATATGGTCCAATGTGATAAAGAAACTATGCAGAGTTTCTGGAACTTTGTATGAACTAACAACTAATCATTTAATGCAAAATGCATTAGGACTGTATTAAATGTTCCTCAATATGACCTTCTGTGTTTTGGTCCTTTCTTTATCTTTTTAATTTGAATGTACACATTGGTGTTGCTACTTCACAGTCCTATTTCTATGGGCATGCATCATCATTTGATGATAAGGATTTATTTGTTCATTTGGTCACTGGCTACCTAAATGTATTCTCAACTCCATTACCTTTAGTCTCCTAAAGAAATTACTTCCAGTGGCTATCCCAGTTCTCCTGTACTTTTCATCTCTTTCTTCATCAATTTCTTCCCCTTAGCATGCTCTCTTCCACTTGTAAAAGAAACAAAAAAGTCTCCTGACCCTACTAGTTGTCATTTTCTCTCTCCTCTCCCCTTTATTGCCAACTTTCTTTGAATTGTAGTCTACACTTAAAGGTTCAAATTTCTTACAGCCCTTTTCCTTCTTAATCTATCATCATTTCACTTTCTTCTAAACTATTCCACTAAATCTTCTCTCCTAGGTCACTAGAGTCACCATCTTACATATTAGTGGACACTTTTCTGCTCTTACCTTATTTGAATTTTTAAAACTTTTGCTAATGTTGACCACTCATTTCTCTGGAAACTCTCCCCTCTCTTGGTTTCTATGACAATAGTCACATCTTCCTACCTTCTCTGAAGGTTCCTTGTCAGTGCCTTCAATGTGCTCTTCCTCTTCAGCTCACTCCCTAAATACCAGTGTTTCTAGGGGCTTGGCCATCTTTCTCATTATTGCATATATTCTTCCAGGGTGAACTCCCAGATCCATGGCTTCACCTACCATCACTTATTTCTAAATAAAATCTCTCCAAACGTATACACCAAGCTCAACTCATATTTCCCATAGGTAGCCCAGGTGTAAGTTTAAAACTTGTCCCCACCCTTCCTTTCTCCCAACCAAAAATCTCTTCAACTTTTATTGTCACACTAGTATTTCTTAGGCTTCCAGCCCATACACTTAGGAGTCATAATGGTTCTCAACCTCAGTTATACTGTGTAATTAATTCAAAACCTTCCAACAGTTCCCAGTTGCTACCCCAGACTCTCTAAGTCAGAAATTATGGAGGCGAAGACTAGGAATCTATTTTTTAAAGTCATTCTGATGTAGCTGTTTTCAAAACCAGGATTTGGTCCCCATTTTCCTGGAAAGTTCCCTTTGCTCTCTCCCTAAATATACATACATACATGTCCATACATATGATCCATTCTATCTTCCATTCTATCTGCTCTATTCTTCACATCTGAATTATTTTTTCAAGAAAGATACCGTTGGATGCCTATATGCTTAAACCTTTAACCTCTCCCAGCAGCTTTCAGAAAAAATGCCAAACTCCTTGACCATGCAGCGTTCATTGTTTGGCCGCTGATGAGATCTTTAACATCGCCTGTCGCTTGCTCATATACACTGGACAGCCTCGTCATAAGGAACAGCTTGTGGTTCCGCAAATGTGTTGTGTTTTCCTTTATTTGTCAATTCACTTTGCTATTCCCTCTGCCTACAATACTATTCTTCCCTATATTCCTAAGTCCTGGTCATCCTTCAAGACCCAATATAAGTAACATCTCTGCTAGGAAGCTTTTCCTAATACACTATGATTTAGATACCAATGTCTGTGCTCATATGACACCTTATGTATACTGCTATCTTAGCACTTGTCACACTCTAATAAAACATTTGACATATTTTTCTTATTTCCTCTCTATACTATGAGTTTCCTGAAGGCAGGACCCATGCTTAATTCATCTTTGCATCCTTCATACCTAACAACTTGAATGAATGAGTTAACTATTAGCCACAGAGGAAATGGACAACTATAAATGCTATAACTGCTTTTAGCCTGCATTTACATTTATGAGTATGCACAAATCTTTTACAAAGTCCTATTGAGTTTCTTCTAGATCAAACCATAGTATTAAAAAATTTTTAAAAAAGGAGAAGTAGAAAATTGGTTGAAGGAAAGTAAAAGTTAAAGGAGTAGATCCCATATTAAAGGCAATATAGCAAACATTGCTTTCTCCTTGACCTTCAGACATGGGAGGGCAGCATGGTGTATGCTTAAGAACAGGATCCCTGGAGTCAGACTGCTTGGGTTTGAGTCCTTAGCTCTGCCACTTACCAGCTGTGTGATGGTAGGCTGGTTGCTTAACCTTTCTGTGTTGTCCATATGTAAAATGGGAGTAACAAAATTACCTATTTTGTGGGGTAATTATGAGGTTTAATTGTGCAAATGTAAGTGAAATATAAGTGTTCGGTAAATAAAATAAATATATCTAAGTAATGATATGCTTAACAGTTAGGAACAAGATGTGCAGACTTCCTATAAATGCTGCAAAATGCATACTCTCCATCTTCAGACCATTTCCTTTTTCGCTGCCATACCTGCTGCCGTGCGATCATCAATGGTCTCCATATGTCTGACTGTCTACTTTCTTCACACTATATTTCTTCAGTTATACGTGTACTAAATAGCTTTGGAACTTGCAAAATAATGAGAATTTATTCAGCAATTTGGTAGCTTCTATTTTAATCTAGCAATTCAGTATGTTCTGTACAGTGTCATCTGATTACCTTGCTTCCTTTCCTTCTCTAGTTTCCTCATAGATTTACTTCTGAATTTTCTATTACATTCTTATTTTGGGTTCAATGAACAGAAATGGAAACTCATGGTCCTATAAAGCCCCAGTATAGGCCTTGGATAGATAGTAACTACTTAGGGAGAATACCCTGAGAAGCATTACTATGTCTCCATACTGAAGTCTCGTCAAAAAGCAAAATTAGTTTTGTGTTCAATAGATCTAATTATCACCCTTTCAAATGATATATCAACTGAGGACAAGCAAGATGATCTCACTTCTTAAATATGTATAGATAGGTGTGAAGCATTCTTATGTACTTACAGTTGGGGGAAATCATCTCATCTGGAATATAGAGTTCTTATGTGGTCATAGAAGCTTAATTCATAGAATGTCAGGGTCAGATCGGATCAATAGTCTCTCACATAATTCCATGCACAGTGGTGCTACAATGACACAAAGAGGACAAGACCTTTCTGATCCTTGCTTTGACTTCCATTGCCACTGTCCTCCTTCAGACCTTCAGGCTTTTACTTTCCCTCCCCTGGTTTACTACACTATACTCCCCTCCCAATTTGTCTGTCCCAACCTTCCTCCTCATCCTTCAAAATGCCATCAGAGCTGTCCTTCTTCAATAGGACACTGATCCAGTCCAGCTCCAGCCCACCATCCTTGGGCTCTCCACCTACAGAATGACACCCAAACTCTTCAGATGACATACGAGACCATTCAAGAAAAGACAGTCCAGGATCCGGTTCAGTTCGCCTTTCCAGTTTATCCACCCTAGCCTTTCCTCTCACGCCATATTCTCCCACTCTTACTCCCTGGACGCATCCTGCTCTTTTTCCAAACATGTCCTTCCATCACGCTCTTCCTTCCCCTCGGAATATTCCCTTCTCATGTCTTCCAGTCAAATGCTTACTCTTGATCACATCCTGGTGTAAAGGCTGCCTCTTTTATGAAATTTTCCTTGGCATCCTCTCATTCCTTGTCACAGGGACAGTCTTTCCTTGTGTACTCCTGTTTCACTTTGTTCTTCATTACAACACTTGGCACACACTACTATACTTTCTGCTTAAGATTGAGTCAATCTTTGACAAATCTCTTCCTCACTGTGTTGAAAGCTCATTTAAAGCCAGAAGTGACTTACCCAACTCCAAACCTCAGCACCAGACAAAGCATTTTATATTTAACTGGGATCTGAAATTTACAATTTAATTTGGGGATGTGTCTGAATATAACTTTTAAGGATGAATAATCCCAGTTTATCTGTAATGAATTATGTTACTTCATAATGATTTACTGGAAGATAAAATATAAAGTTGAGTGAATTATTACAAAATGTGGTTCTTGCCAAATCTAAACTCAGTAAAATTGTTTTAAAAGGAAACTTGGATTTATGTTCTTAATTTCTAATTCAGTAATGACAGTTTTTTGAAAAAGCACACAATGAATTAGAGACCTTGCTTATTAGGGAAGAATAAATTCCCAGTCTCACAGTAAATGATCCACAGGCCTCACTGCAAAGGCTTGTCCACAACAAAGATTGCAGGTCAACATATTAGCACATCAGAGACTGAGTCATAACTAAAATAACAATATCAAGCTAAAAAGTAACTTTTAAGAGCACTATTTCATTTTAACAGCATCTTTGGGACTGAAAACATAACCAAAAAACAAACAAAACCCAATGATATCAACATTATGGGCTCTGCTGAGAAGTCTTCTTCAGCAAGTTCTAAACAACTCAGGAAAACTAAGAATCTCTAAACTCACAAACTATTGAGCAGGACTGAGCAATATCTAGAAAATGGAGACCAATTAAAACTTACTTCCATTATGTGGCTTTATCGGTTCAAACATTTACTCCTTGAAGACAAAGCTTCTGTCTTATACTTTCATCCAACACAGTCCACTAAACCCTATATTGAGACCACAGTAAGCACTCACCTCATTGTTAAATGATTAATTTGTACTTAATAATGAGATAACTGGCTGAATTTCTCCACATCACATTCCAAGTACAGACATAAGAGAATCCTTTTTTCTTTTTAAATCTAAAATGTTGATAAGTGGCACATGTTATAGGCTAAATTATGTCCCCCCCCCCAATTTATACGTCAAAATCCTATAATCCCCAGTGCCCCGGAATGTGATTGTATTTGGGGAGACAGCCTCTAAAGAGAGTTAGAATGGGGTTGTTAGGGTGGGCCTTAGTCCAATATGACTGGTGTCATATAAGAAGAGGCGATTAGGACACAAACAGCACACAAAGAGGAGACACCTTGTGAAGACACAGTGAGAAGGCAGCCACCTGCTAGTCACGGAGAAGGGGCCCGGAAAAAATCAACTGTGCCCACAGCGTGTATCCAACTTTCAGCCTCCAGAACTGAGAAAATAAATTTCTACTGTTTAGCCACCCAGTCTGTGCTGTTTCGTTATGGCAGCCCTAGTTAAACTAACATAGCCCACAAACTGGGAGAAGTAATTAAAAACCTCCTTATTCAAAGGTTAACTATAAACCTGACCCGTGTGCTTAGATCCACGCCATATATTTTCTCGTCCCCTCTTTGCTGTTGTGAGAGAGAGGGAGAGCTCTTCCTTTTACCCTTTACTGAAATTTGCTGTCACCAAATGAGGTTGGAAGGGAAGTTTCCAAGGAAAAACGGCAAGGAATTTTACAACTATGATGTACATGCATCGGGGAGTATTATGAGCAAACAATCAGATGCTGATTCGAAGAACTGATTGGCCAACTCCGAAACAGCGCCGTAATCACCGCAGGAGCCAGTCCCCCTGCAGGCTGGAAATTCATCAATCAAGCGACCTCGAGCGCGTCCCTCAACTCCCGTGCCTGCCGGCAGTTCACCTTCCCCGGCGCCTCCACCTCACTTGGAAAATAAGAAACCCAGCGCAGATACTCTGAGCCTACGCTCCTTTAATGGGAAGCCAAAACTGGGGGCAAAACTGAGGAAGCTCGCTGATATTCAGGATGGAACAGGCAGAGCGGTTCCCCCGAACCTGCACGCGCCCCCGGCCCGCCTCCCACCGCGGTGCCCGCTCCCCCGCGGCCCGGCTTCACGTGCGCCCCCGCGCCCGCCCACGGTCTCTCCCACCCGGATCCCGCTGGAGAAGGTGCTACCGACTTCCGGGACAAAACAAAGCAAAACCCGTTTTAATAAAACGATGCTTTTCCTATTTCGCCTCCCACCTCGGTACAAAGTTTGATTTCCAGTTTTTCCAACGCTTCCGCCTCCCAAAACAAACCGCGTCTACTTCTTTCCCTTCGTGTCTGGCTCCTGGGGTTACTTCCCACGCCTCCCCGCTTTAGTCCCTTAACAACGCGTCCCGCGTCCATAGAAACAGGTTTCCCAGTTTTTCCTACCTTAGAAGGTCTGGAGAGGAGCGTTCTCTCCTCGGAAGGGTTCCGCCCACATACTTTTGTCACTAAAAGCCAAAGTGACGCCCCAATACTTACCGGTATAAAACCGATTACGCTGAGTGGAAGGAGAGAGGTTAAAGAAGGGAGAAAATCAAATGAAAAGAACCGGGGAGCAGTGACTTTGCTTCCCTTCAACTCCTTCCTTCTCTTGTACTTTACCTGGAAATGCCGAATTTCAAAAAGAAGCTTAAAACTTTCCCCATGCAGTTTGAAGGTCTGAATGGAAGTCCACAGCTTATATTGGGATATTTGATGGAAGACTGACTGCATGGCTTATGACATAAAAAGGAATACACTCATTCTTATTTCCAACGCTAAGAAACCACCTATGTGGTTTGTAAGATCACCCTTGTAGTATATAAGTTGTATAGCAGGCTTGGACACACACACCATTCATACACCACAGAATCATAATCTGAAAATGACTAACTAGAAAGCACCTTGTATTTAAGAACGGTGGGGATTTCTACAACATTGGTTAAATTTTTAGTCAAGAGTTATACTGGTAAGAATTTCATGAATGTACCTTATTGATGTATCAAAATAGAGAAAAAGCTTTAGAAAAGAGCATTAATCATCACAAGACCATGTTAGTGGCAATGGCAGAAATTTCTCAAAAAAAAAATGTGTTTTTAGCTATGTAGAATCAAAATTTGCCTAGAAATTGCTATTCATAGCCAATGCATGAAAATATTGAAATCAATTTATTTCCCATATTTAAAATATAAGAAATGCCAAATGAAAAGAACAAGGTGGTTGATTCTATCATATTTTTAAAACCATATACATTCAAGAAGAACGATTTGTATGGAATCAGTAACTGGAATCTAGATGGTAGTGGTGATTTGCCTACGGTTTTTATAATGCCTTCAGCTCGTAAGTTTGCACAGTAGCAAAATTAGCTTCTTATGTAAAGAAGAATTGAGTTCAAAAACATTACCTACTCATAAATCAATCAATAGAATTTATAAAGTGTAGATCTTACATGAAATTCTTAGAATATTATCATTATCTCAGTTAATATTTATGGAACGTATACTACATGCCATATACAAGACTAAAATTTTTTAATAATATTTCTTATTTTGTCCTTCATCTTTCATTAATTCTCAATCCTTAATTAGTATCTATGAAAAAGGTATTAACTTTAATTTTAGAAATGATCAGAATCGAACTCATAGAAATTATATGATTTGTCCAACATCATATAATTAATAAATACAGTATTAATGTAACACAAGTATTTTCAATAAAAAACATTTGGTAAAATGTACACAAGAAACGATTTAAATGGATTTTTTCCTAACTACTTTAATTGCTTTCGGTTAAATTCAGTAGATATTTACTGAATGAGTTCATGAACCTATTACAGATAAATACTAGGTAAAAGAGCCTAACGAATGTTTTATTTAAAAAGTACACAGATTACTTAAAATATAAACTACCTTCTATAAGAAAGCAAAGAAAGTAAAATCTGAAGGACTTGTTCCTACCTCAAGGAGTGTAGACCACTAGCACTCTGGGAGGTGGAGGAAGGAGGATCGCTTGAGCTCAAGAGTTCAAGACCAGCCTGAGCAAGAGCGAGACCCCTAAAACAGGTTTCTACTGAAAATAGAAAAAATTAGCCAGGTGTGGTGGTGCACGCCTGTAGTCCCAGCTACTCGGGAGGCTGAGGCAGGAGGATTGCTTGAGCCTAGGAGTGTGAGGTTGCTATGAGTTAAGCTGACTCCATGGCACTCTAGCCCAGCTGACAAATTGAGACTCTATCTCAAAAAAAAAAAAAAAGAAAGAAAGAAAGAAAGAAAGAAAAAGAGAAAAGAGTGTAGGCCACCTACAAAGCTAGAGGGCACATTCCCCAAGACTGTCCTTACATCTAACACTAAGTTCAGAGGGTTCTCAAAACCCTGAGTGGATTTCATAATTTGCTCAAAAGACTCACAGAACTCACCGAAAGCTATTATACTTAGCATTATAGTTTACTACAGGAAAAGGATACAGATTAAAATCAGCCAAGGGAAGAAGCTCATAGAGTCAAGTCCAGAGCCCCAAAATTATCAACTGCAGAGCTTTTATTGTCCTCTTCCTGTGGAGTTGGGACAAGTTACTCTCCCAGTATTGCTGAGTGATAATACGCATGGAGTACTACCAACCAGGGAAGCTCACGTGAGCTTCGTGTGCAGAGTTTTTAGCAGGATTCCACCATACAGGCATGATTAATTGATTGCCCACATGGTTAATTAATCTCAGTCTCCATGTTGACTGATAACACATGACTCAAAGCCCTTACCTTAACTCACTCTGTTTGGCTTTCTGGAGAGGCCAGCCCCGACCTTGCGACTGTGTGGATGGGCCAATTCCCCATCCTAAATCACATTGTTAGACCATCCAGTATGACTCAAGATCCTCAGGCAAACAAAGACCTTTCTACTAGGCATAACATTCCTAGTGCTCCAAGATTCCGTCCCAGGAGCCAAGCACAAAGGCCAAACTTTATTTTGGGGCTAGGAGAAGCTCCTCTATAAATTATTTACTACACAGCTACTCCACGTGGTTTAGAAAGTATCCAAATATTTATTTAGTCATCCAAACATGATGAAAAGCCTGTGATTCTCCACCCCCACCTCTGTCCGCTCTGGAGAAGGGAGCATTTTCCCCCTCACCCCACAGAAACCACGAGACCTGGGAGAAGTGTCAATATTCTTCAACCTAACTAATATTCCTTTCACACCTTTATGTTTCCTCCTCAGGAAAAGCCATCTCTTGTGAGGTAGCCAACTACCTCCTCACATTTACTAACAAATTCCCAGCCAGTTCCTACTTTTTATAGATTTGAGAACTTTCTCAGTGTTCCATTCCATATTAAATCCATGAAGTCAACAGTTTTGCCTCAAAACTCATTAACCTTCCAGATTTTAATCTAGCTATCTTTACTTCATTATCCTCTAAAACTATAACTCTGAAATATTAAACTGTAACAGGTCATCTTTGATCACAACCTCTTATCCCTTTAGCCATTGTCTTTCTTATTCTAGATAATAGGCTCTTTGGCTACTTAATGACCTTTCACCTCTCTTATTTGCCAATCCGGATTGGACATCTTTCAGGCCTTGTGTTCTCTGACATCTGTTCTGAATTGGACACTTTCACTTTTGGCTCTTTGACACGATTCCTTCCCTTGGCTTCAGTGATGCTACTCTCTCTTCCTTCTCTTCCTGCTCTACTGCTAATTTCCTGATTACCCTTCTTCATGGATTCCTATTCCTCTGCTCACTCCTCAAATGTTATTGCACCCTGGGATTCTTTCTTGTATTTTTCTCCCTTTTTTTTCCTTCCTAGGTTCGACATTTCCCTCAGAATTCAGTTAAAATTATGCAGCCTAGAATATAGAACCTTCTACCACCTGAGCCCAGTCTACATTGAGCTGAGTTCTGGTTGTCTTTCCAGCTTAATCTCAGCCAACCCACGATACACAAAGTGACAACCTTATCAGTTCATGGGAATTTTTCCAATGTTCCAGGTTTTTTTATATCTTTGTGTCTTTCCATGCTGTTTCCTCAGTGCAGGGACTTCAAAAGAACTTCTTCAACCTCCTGGCTCCAAGGGTGGAGCACATCATCTATGTTAGGCCAAAGAGACCATGGACCACAATACCCTGTCCATGGCGATTGGCTGAGGGAGAGACAGTTGACTCACATGGGACCAGTTAGGGCCCAGGAAATTTAATCCTGGGACTTTGAGCCCTTGGAAAAGAAGACATTCTCTTCTCCTACGCTGCATGTTATGACAAGTGGAGCCTTAGGCTGTGGGGGCTGCCATGAAGATCCTGAGAGAGGAGTCAATGCACAGGAAGCAAATTGAGAGATGGACCTTCGTGGTATCATTGGAGCCCAGGGTCAAGCCACCACTAAAGCTAAAGCTACCTCTAGACCTTTTAGTTAACTTGATCAAATAAATTCTCTGTGCATAGACCAGTTTATTTTTCTGCTTTTCACAAAACTAAACCTAAAAACTGATACGGTGCTCAACAAATATTTGTCAAATGAATGGAAACCGTAAAATGGATAGATGAATTATCTCAGATGGCTGGTCTGGGAATTAAATGACTTGCCAGTGTGAAATGCCAAGCACAGTGCCTGGCAAAAAGCAGGGACATGTAAGAGACCAAGTATGTCTCAAGGCCGGTTCTTTCATAGTTGCTATCTCATAGTTGCTATGAAAACCAAGTCTGTTTCAAGGCCAGTTCTCTCATAGTTACTAAATAGACTTCTGTCTTGGGATGATAAAAAAAAAAAAATGCTTGCTTGTACTGACCGCCTATTTCGGCTTCTGTACAAACTGCTTGCTTGCTAAGAGCAATGTAACTAACCAACCACGACCGGGTTTAGGTGCGTGATCAGGGAAAGCAAACCAATCGCTGTACTAGGTGAATATATAATCAACGCGTGGACAGCTCGTTGCCACCTGAACTGCCCCTATAAAGCCTCCCCTCCCGTGCCGCCCAGGGTCCCTCTGCCCAGAGAAGGGGCCACTGCGTGTTGGTGCTCTGGGGTACGGACCCTAACTCGAGTTAGTTGGTAATAAACTCCTCTTGTTGATTGCAGCCTCAATGACTCTGTCTTTCTGTTCAGTGGTACTGCGACTCTCGATCTAACAGACACAAAACATTCCTTGTGTTTCTGTGCTCCCAGCCCTCTCCCTATCACCACACAGTCCACACGAAAATTCAAAATTGATATCTGAACTTGATTTTATAGTACTAAGAAAATATATATTCTCAAAAATTTGAGTTGTTAAATCCTAAACTTTTCTCCCATAAATCCTTTCCTCCTATTAAAGACCACAGTTTTAAACATATCCCTTTGTACAGCATTTGTTATGGTTTCAATATTTGTCCCCTCCAAAATTCATGTTGAAATTTAATACCCAATGTGGCAGCACTAAGAGGCATGGTCTTTTTTTAAAATAGAGATGAGGTCTCACTATGTTGCCCAGGCTGGCCTCAAACACCTTGGCTGAAGTGATCCTCCTGCCTCAGCCTCCTGAGTAGCTGGGATTACTGGCACATGCCATGGCCAGTGCCAATTGGTGGGATCTTTAAAAGTTGCAGAGCCCTCATGAATGGATTAATCCTTTTAGCTTAATAGGTTAATGAGTTATCATGAGAGTGAGGCTGGTGGCTTTATAAAAGGAGTAAGAGACCTGAGCCAGCATGCTCAGTCCCCTGCCATATGATGCCCTGAGCCACCTCAGGACTTCTCAAAGTCTCCCCACCAGCAAGAAGGCTCTCACCAGATGTGGCTCCTCAACTTTGGACTTCTCAGGCTCCATACCTGTAAGGAATAAATTCCTTTTCTTTATAAATTACTCAGTTTCAGGTATTGTTATAAGCAACAGAAAATAGACTAAGTGTCTTAAAATGTTTCATGCTAAAGCACAACATTTAAGTAAGATTGTTACATCTAACTTCATAAATATTTAAAATTTCTGCATGTAAAAAAAATCATAACAAAAATTTGGAGTATGTTAAACTTGAAAAACTGCCCAACATGCGTAAACAAAGAGTGTCTGAAAATCTTAGAAATCATTAAGAGAAGGGTAAACACCATACTGGGAAAAAAATGTATGTTGAATATAAGCGATCAACTTACAAAAGATCACCTACAAATGATCATTAATTATATTTTTGATAGTCAACAAAATAATCAAAAGCATATGCATTAAATCAACAAAGTATAATTTTTTCTTTATCATATTGGCAAGTTGGAAAAAGAATGGAGAAACATGTACATCTGTGCTCTGTTGGTGGAAGTGTAAATTGTTAGGATGCTAACTTACAATTTATATAAAACCTTTAACAATATATTAATCTTTGACACAGCAATTCCACTTTTAAGAATTTACATTTAGCAAGGGTAATGTACATAACCTTAACATTTGTACCCCCATAATATGC